>APFE031405042.1:1702-14777 GCA_000404065.3 Pinus taeda | reverse complement strand
CCCCCCCCCCCCCCCCCCCTAAACGATGAAACAATTACATGTTAAATAAAAGTGGCTCACATTATTTAATAAGCAACATCATATGATGTAGTGGTAAGGTGGGTGGTTTATAGCATTGAGGTCATGGGGTTGAACCCCGCTAAGGTCGGTTGGTCCATAACAAATTTTTTACATAAAATTTGAGGGTCATGTGGCGCCTTACAATTGGCTCCACACCAAACCTATCAACCAATAAAAACACACAAACTTCCCCTGTACAATCATGCCACATTTCACGTTCTGATTGGTTTGTCTGACAACTATACTACATAGTCAACCTGCTAACATCAATGCCACGTCAACCTATGGTCTACCCAGTCAACCCTACAAGTTGACTTTTTAGTTATTTGCCAAAAACTTCAGAATGAGATAACTTTCTCATACAATGTCAGATTGAGGCGATTCAAGCATCGTTGGAATCAAAACGACGATATCTATGATTTGGCACTAGTTTTGGGAGAATTTGAGCACTTTTATTTTTGAGCATATTTTTGATCCCCCGTATCACTATCCAATACCAAAAATCTTCCCAAAGTGTGCCAAAATCCCTTCCCAAATAAGCCAAAATACTTCCCATAGAAAATCTCTCCAACTTTCCTTTAATTCACTTTTGGTTCATGAGGTATGAACCTCAAAACTCCTTCTTTTCCTTGCTAGAATAGAACAAAAGATGCCTCGAGAGCCATTACTTAAATGACTCCTTCTCACGCCTATATATAATGTTCTTTGGGTTCCAATTTGTCTATTGTGGGGTCGAATTCTCATTGGTTGGGTCGACTTTTGCTTTGTCAGGGAAATATATATATATAGTAACTAGATCCGGTCTCATAACGAGTTTTATAATCTTGATATATATATTTTTTATATAAAGAAAGAAATATTTTTTTATTATTCAAGCATGGGTTCATGCTCAGATTCTAGGTCAAATCATGTTCTTCATGCTTCTATGGCTTGCTTGTTGAGTCAAAGAAGAATTTTGTTCATGTATTATAGTCTTATTTGGACTTGTTATAACAAAAGAAAATCATTATTTTTTGATTCTACAAAATCAGTTTTTTCCACAAGACCAAGTCAACCCTACCAAGGAGAAGTCAGCCTAGAAGACCTATTCGACCTCTTGAGAAGTTTATACACAAGTTCGATTTGGAATAAGAAAAGAAGTCATTTCAAGAGCAAAAGTCAAGGAAAGAAGGATAAGTCAAGAGCAAAGGAAGAAGACTTCAAAATCAAACCTTTTTTGTCCACACGTGCGAGCAGACTAGGGTTTTTGGGTGAGTTGTATGACTGAAAATTGTAGGCCAAATTGCAAACCTAAAGTTGCAGGAATGAGGCTTTCTCTAGGGTAGACTTCGGAGAGTTTGAACTATGTTGACTTTGAAATATTTTGACTTGTTTAGAGTAGATTTGATTGGAGGGTTGACTTAGTGCTTGGGAGGAATCTTGACTTTGGTATTTGGGCCGTGGAAGTCTCATTTTGATTTGATTCTATAATAAGAGAAGTATTCTTTCTAGGTTTTCCCCTTTGAGAGGTTTTGACTTGGGTTGGAGCCTTGTGTCTTTATGATCTTCCAAAATGGTATTAGAGCTAAGGTGAAGGAAGGAAGTTTGGAAGATCACATCTTTTTTGGAACCTGTGTTGAAGAACAATCTAAAAGCAGTCATCTACTCTTTATATCAATGACAAGGTTTATGAAGAAAGGTTTCAAGGCCCTTGGGAGTCTCCTTGTAACTATCAAAGGATACATCTTGAAGTACATCTCGAAGCTAGCAAAAGAAGTAATGGATGGAAGTTTCTTCTCCGCTCTCTCAAGTACTTTTGAGGATGATAATGTATGGGTTATTGATAGTGGAGCTTCTACACATATGACAGGTGAATGCAACCAACTCTAGACTTTATCAAAAGGGACCTCTTCTCATTCAGTCGAACTTGGAGCCAAGAAGAGCGACACTACGAAAGGAATTGGATCTGCTTTGTTGGAGCTAGAGACTGGTGGAAGCATTCATCTCAATAATATAATCTATATTATAGGTTTGAAGAAAAAATTGCTTTCTATTTCTTGTCTAGAAGATAAAGTGATAGGATTACTTTTGTTGATGGGAAAATTTTGGTTTGGGGAAAGGGATCTATTAATGATCATGCTAAGATAATTGGGATTCAAGAGGGGATGTGTATAGACTTCTTAAACCTCTTCCTCAAGCTCTAGTACACTTATATGTTAGCCCTTCTGAATTATGGCATAGAAGGCATGGACACATTCACTACAAAGTATTACCATATTTGAATCAAATGGTCAGTGACATCCCTGAATTGGACGAACAACATGAAGGAATTTGTAAGGGATGTGCTTTAGGAAAGAATGTGAAGAAATCCTTTGAAAGAAATGATACAAGATCCAAAGAAATCTTAGATCTCATACACTCTAATGTGTGTGGACCTATGGCAGTAAAATCTCTTGGAGGACATTAATACTATCTGACATTCATTGATGATTACTCTACGAAAAAATGGTTACACCTCCTCAAGAAAAAAGATGAGGTATTTGAGAAATTTCAAGAATTCAAGAATGAAGTAGAAAATTTGATAGAAAGGAAGATAAAGACTTTAAGATCTGATAATGGTGGAGAGTGTACCTCTAAATAGATTATAGCATTTTGCAAGGAAGCAAGAATAAAGAGGGAGCTAATTGTTCCTTATAACCCTGAACAAAATGGTGTGTCTAAAAGGAAGAACAAATCAATCAAATAATGTGTTCGAGTCATGCTTCAAGATCAAGATCTCCCTAAATTCTTATGGGGAGAAGCATTTGTAACAACGATATACCTGCAAAATCGAAGTCCTCATAAAATTCTCAATAATATGACTCCAGAAGAAGCATTTACAGGAAAGAAGCCTAGTGTGGATCATCTTCACATATTTGGATGTTCAGTTTACATACACATTCCGAAGGATAAGAGGAATAAATTGGATCTACAATTACAAAAGCTATCTTTGTGTTAATAAATTTATTGCATAACATAAATAATTACTGAGAGGAATAAATATAAAAATAACCAGCAACAACCATAAACACATAAACACAAAAACCCAACCTAATAAGATCTCATTAGCATTGGCCAAAACCCTGACCAATCTGACCAAGTGAGCCTTCACCGCTTACCTCCAGGTCTTGCATTACAATGAAGTCCTTCCAACCTTTTATAAGCTCTATTACATATAATACCATGGGCAGAATACTATGGGTGCACAATACCATGTGCCCCAAAACCATGATTGTTTAACCTCATCAACTTTGACTCTATCCTTAATCAAGTTTACCTAACACTTTTTTGGTTATAGTGCTTCATCAAAAGCAGACAAAATCGACATTAAAGAGGGTCATCATATTGAAGTAAGTAGAGATGTCATCTTTAATGAAATGTAACTTACAAGAGATCCAAAGATATCATGGTTGATTCTGATGAAGAAGAGGTACCCATTTTTGAGGAAATATCAAAGATTGACAATGTTCAAGATCCTACATCTATTCATGAAGATGTTGAAGTACCTAGTGAACCTGTGAAACTTGTTGTTATTCCATAAACTCGTAAGAGACTTCTCTCCCCCTTTGACATCAATAGCAAAGGGTGCTCCCCCTGAGTTTGTGCTTTCTTTATTGAGAAAAAGTAGAGATCACTCCCAACTTTTCTCTAAGATATTCAAAGGTTTTTATGGGGAAAGGTTTGGTAAAGATGTCAACAAATTGTCCTTTGGTGCCAATATATTCCATCTTTACATTCTACTCGACGACTTGTTCTTTGAGGAAATGATACTTGATTGAAATGTGCGTTGTTTTTTAGGGGATGGCATGACTTCTTGAGATGTTGACCACACTAGTGTGGTTACAGAAAATGACAATTGTCTGACCATATTCCACTTTGATGTCCTACAGAGTTTGTTTCATCTAGAGAACTCGCGTGCAAATATTTGTTGTTGCTATGTGTTTGGATTCAAGGGTCAACAATTTGTCCTTTGGTGCCAATATATTCCATCTTGACATTCTACTCGATGACTTGTTCTTTGAGGGTATGGCTTGATTTCTTGAGATATTGACCACACTAGTGTTTTTGCGGAAAATGACAATTGGCTGACCATATTCCACTTTGATGTCCTGCAGAGTTTGTTTCATCTAGAGAACTTGCGTGCAACAGTTTGTTGTTGCTATGTATTTGGCTTCAGCTATAGACAAATAAATTGATGATCTATTTTTGCTTGACTAAGACACAAGGTAATCTCCTAAGAAAATTACACTTCCATTCGTGCTTTTTCTGTCATCAATTCTACCTTCCCAATCAACATCTATGTGGGTCGTTAATGTGAAATTTTTACTCTCGGGATACCAAAACCCAAATTGAGTGTGTCATTTAAATATCGAAATATCGTATTTACTACATGCATATGTGATTGCTTTGGTACTGATTGAAATCTTGCAACCATTCCAATTTCCTACAAAATGTTTGGTCTCAAAGTTGTCAAGTATAGTAGACTCCCAATCATAGATCCGTAAAGTGTTGAATTGACTTCAAGAGATTCATCATCCTTGCTAACTTGCATTGGTAATCATGGGAGTACTAATTGGTGCACATTTTGCCATTCCAAACAACTTGAGAATCTCCTTAAGGCATTTGGTTTGGGTAGTGAATATTCATTCAATGATTTGAGAAACCTATAGTCCAATCAAGAAGGATAATTCTCCAATCATTGAAATTTCATGAGCAAATCCATGCCTCGTATTATCATTATTGCTTCCAAATATGAGATGATCCACATGTACAAGTGTAATCAATAAGTTTTCCTTTTCCATCTTGATGTATAGATTATTGTTAGCAACACCTATTTTGAAACCTTGTTCTTGAAGATAGTGGTACAACTTGGCATACCAAGCTCTTGGAGCTTGCTTTAACCCGTAAGGAGATTTCTTCAATTTGCACACATAGTCTTTGTTTTTGGACAAGTCAAAACCTTTTGGTTATTCGATGTATACTTCCCCTTTAAGTCTCCATTTAAAAAGGTTGATTTAGCACCCATTCGATAAAATTTGAAGCTTTTCGAACACGTAAATGGCAATAACATTCTTATTGATTCTAATCTAGAAATTGGAGCAAAAGTTTCTTCAAAGTCAATTCCTTCAATTTGTGCATAGCCCTTACAAACAATTCTTAACTTGTTTCTAATAGATTGTCTTTCTTCTCATCTTATTTTTGAATACCCACTTAGTCTCAATTATGTTTTTATATTTTAGTGGTGGCACAAGTTCCCAAGTTCCATTTTTATCAATGTTGGTCCTTACTGACTTGTGCAAAGTCCTTGGGCTCTATTTTCGATAATAAAGCAAGATCGTCTTTTCCTGGTGAATTGGTCTTTATTCTCCGGGTTTGTACGCCAACATCAACATCTACAATAATTTTCTTCTTTAGGCGATGTTTTTGCACAAATTTAAAAGTTGTATTGGATGGAGACTATTATTCCTTTTCTTATTCTTCCTTTGTAGTGATGTCTTCTTGGTCCACGTACATGTATCTTTTGAATTCTCATTTGTTTGTTTTGCTTCTTTCTCTAGCGAAGCTTCATCTATTCTTACATTAATACATTCCACAAATTTTCATGGTATTTTATTGTAGCATATGTAAGCTTTTCTTCTTGTTGAGTATCCAATAAGATTCCCTCATCTACTTTAGAATCAAATTTTGCCAATTTATAGTCATTTATATTCATGTAACATTTAATTCCAAATTTTTTGAAATACTTAACTAAAGTTAGCTTGCCTTTCCATAGCTCATATGGTCTCTTGCCATTGTTAACCCAAAGTTGTGCTATGTTCATGATGTAAACTAATGCAACAACTACTTCTTTCCAACACTTATCTAGTAATTTGGCTTCTAGCAACATTCTTCTTGTTTTTTCTTGTATTGGTATGTTCTTTCTTACTACAACTCTATTCTATTTTGGAGTTCTTGCAATTGAAAATTATCTCTTAATTCCATACTTCTCACAAAATTCATTAAAATCATTTGAGGTAAATTCACCTCCTCTATCCGATCTTAGGCATTTGATTCTTAGATCACTTTCATTTTCGACTAAGGCTTTGAATGATTTGAAAGTATCTAGTGCTTTTAATTTTTCTTTAAGAAATGTAACCCAAACCATTCTAGTACAATCATCAATAAATGGCATAAAGTACCTTTCACCTTACAAAGTTGGTGTTCTAGGTCCCTAGCCTTTTATGCCATAACCTATTGAAAAATCTAGGGCATTAGCATTAGGTGATTTCTCTTCTATTAGTGACTGCTTGTGAATGCTTTTTACTTATTGAGATTATCAATTTTCTTCTTCATCAAACAGTAACCAATGCATGAACATAAATAGACAAGAGACATAGCATGTAGGCCATGAGCCAAGGCCAAAACCTCTCACACTTTGAGAGGAAAACCCGCACAAATTCTTCTTATAGAGATTCATGTTAGCCTTGTTGGCAAATGGCCCAAAAAATGGATCCAAATATGCCCCAAAGTCTCCAAATTTGCTTGAAATCATGCCAATGGATCCATATATGCTCTTGAAGTCTTCAAAATCCTCTTAAGGATCATTCAAAGTCAAAACCATCGCAAGAGAAGAGTCCTTGGAAGGGCGGAAATACACTATCAGGAGGCCTAAAACACTCTAAAACCATGAAAAAACCCACAGGCACAGGCTTAAACAATGGATGCACGACAGCCGTTCGATCTGGCCGATCAATGGCCCAGATCTAATCGACAGATCATAGATTAGGAAGACCAGGGGGTAGGGCCTTTACATATAGCGATATACAATTGCGATCAGATCGCATCGCAATATCACGTCGGCAGAACGCATCGGCGAAGGTAAGCTGACAGGGTAAACGTGGACCAAGTGCGACTGCGATTTGCGATCAACGATGAAGGATCACTATCGGAGGGCCCACTTCGCATCGCAGGATCGCAAATCGGCTTATCGCAACAGCGCTTCACCAAGGGCTAGAGGGAACATATGTATTTGCGATGCGATAACCAGACCCGACGGTTATATAACACTCTATTTCATATTATTTCAGGTCCGTGCTAAAGCTGTTAGCAATGGTTTTTGGTGCATTTTCATTGTATAAACAAAATACAAAGGAACCTTGGGGCAGTGCGACATGCAACAGCGACTTGAAGGGCAGACCCGATAAAGGAATTAGTCATGTTTATGGACTTTTGAAGTCCGAAAAGGACAGTGATGGGCGAGATTTAGTAGTATCGCAACTTTTTCGTTGTTTATGACCTGAACAGCCACAACAACAGAAAAACATTCGTGGCTATCATCTGAAAGGGACCGGTGCAGGGATTTCATAGGCACGATAGCCACTCCATTGTAGGTTCAGGTGGCAAGCCATCCTTAGAGGAGTCTTGCAGTCATGTTACATACCAGAAGAAGGATTCGGCAGAAAGACAGCGGCCGACAAACAGAGCCCGGAAAAGGAAGGAGAAGGACCACTGCACGCCGCAACCCAAATCAAACGAAATCATGGAGCATTAACAGTCCTGCCAGCGTAGCAGTCATCCTAACAAACATGATGGGACATCTTTGGCACGAGAGAGCTCCCAGGCATCACAACAGGCTGCCCAAGATATCTGAATATGTTATTCCTCTGTCAGAAGAAAAAAACCTCTGAGTCATGCCTGCCTATTGAGGGAATCAAACGGTTAAGAGACATATCAGACAAGTTTAAGACTCTGAGCCTTCTAGAGAGCTCGAGAGCATTGTAAAGGGCCTATAAAAGGTAGAAAACTACATGTAACAAGGGTTCAACTTCCGGAGACTATTGAGACTTTGCTACTCAAGCTTGTCATCTTCATTCTAGCAATATAAGCTTCTTTTACTGTTATATGTTCAATTTCCATTTCTACTCTGTTCTAGGCTGTGCTTGTTATGCATATGTTCATGTGCTCTTGATATTTAGCATTAAAGGGGCTGTCATCCCACCTCTGTGTTGAAGTCTAGTATGTATCATTGAATGTGTTATGCAGGTTTCTATTTATTTAGTGCCAGAGAGCTGTCATCCTGTCTGTGCCTTAGGAAATAGATTTTCAGACCTTTTTACTGGTTGCAGCCAGCCATCACTTGGTCTTGTGCATCTGCTGCTGTGGTCCGTATTCCCCATATTCACCTAATCTACAAACTATTGAGCATTAGTGGTCTAAAGCCTTGTAAAGTTGAGGGTGTTCATGCATGTCTTGAGTAAAAACAGAGTTGAAATGGTTATCTGGCTTGATCCAAACCATCTTTCATTCCAATAGTTCAGAGAACAATATTGAAGATTATATGTTACCAAGCATCTCCGAGCTACAACCTAGGAGAGTTTCCTGGAGTGCTAACAATTCCAATTGACAAATACTAAGACCAAGACCCTTGACCTATTAGCCACTCCAAGACCAAGCCACAAGTCCTCTTGACTGTCTTCTCTTCCTATTGACTCATCTTCCTCTTTGATCTTCTGAGCATTGAGACATTGAGATCACTGCCTTAGATATGCTGGTAATGAAATTCAACTATTGGGATATACATATTCTAATTGGAGTGGTAGTGAGATAGATGGTTGCTTTAGTTTGGGATCTTCCATGATCTCATGGATGACAAAAAAACAAGATATTGTTGCTTTGATTAGTGTTGAAGTTGAGTATGTTGCTACAAGTTAATTTTGTAGAGAGGTTGTTTGGATTCGAAAGTTTATATCAGATTTATTTGAAGGACCATTAGGCCCTACAATTATACATTGTGATAACCAAAGTTGCATAAGGTTGACAAAGGACCGAATGTTTCATGCTAGGACAAGGCATATTAATAATAAGTACCATCATTATTTGAAGCTTAGTATGAGATGGGGTCGTGAAGCTACATTATATCTCTATAGATGAACAGGTAGCTGATATTTTGACAAAGGCACTTCCACACAAAAAGCTTGAGTACTTACAAAGCGAGCTTGGTTTGGTGGATATCTCCTCCCTAATTGAGAGGGAGTGATGATGGGCATTGTATTATTTTATGAATGTGTCATGCACTAGGCCATGACTAACAATCGTACGTCTAACTGAAGGCCATGAAGAGAGAATGGGATTCAAAGGATTGGATAAGCATCTGAGATTGGTACTTTTTGAGGATTGGAAAAATCCAAGATAGAAGTAGTCTCATAGACCAATACTCTTTAAGGATGAGATAGGGCATTCAAGGCAAGAGTATTTTAAGAGGACTGATATTCTTTGAGGATGGTTAATCCAAGATAAGAATATTCCTAAAAGGACATACCTAGTGAACATTTGGATGGGGTATGTGCCATAGAGGTAGTGTAGTGTCTAGTGTAAAGCCTCCCAACATTATGCTATGAAATAATAAGAGCTTGTCAAGTTGGGGCTTTGTTATGACGACAATGTTGGTTATGATATTGATGCTTAAAAGATGGCTTATTAATTTGACTCTTCTGATGAGAATACTTCAAGTCAATAATCCTTGTATCTCATGATGGGATAATGAATACCTCCCTAGTTAAGAGGAAGTGTTGGATAATGTAACTAGATCTGATCTTCATAAAGACTTCTCTACTAATGACATTGTATATTTTATATATAAAGAGAAAAATCATTTTAATTTATTCAAATATGGGTTTCATGCTCAAATTCTAGGTCAAAGCATGTTCTTAATGCTTTTAGGTCTTGCTGAATCAAAGAAGAATTTTTGACATGTATTATAGTCCCATTTAGACTTGTTGTAACAAATGAAAACTATTATTTTTTAATTCTAGAAAGTCAACTTCTCCTTCAATACCAAGTCGACCCTACCAAGGAGAAGTCAACCTAGAAGAGGCCTATTCGACCTCTTGAGAAGCGTATAAATAAAAGGGACTTCAACTCATTTGAGATACCATACACGAGTTCGATCTACATAAGACAAGAAAGCCTATATATTGTGTCTTTGTGATCTTCATTATTTCATTAATTGCTTGATGAAGAAGAAATAAAAATAATAAAAAGCCAACTTATATCACAAGCAATTATCAAGTAAGGAAAGTCAACTCTAATCTACAAACACTTTGATTTTCCAACAACCTCAATTGTGAGGAGTTCAGAGGCATACTATATATCGTAAAAAAGGTATCATAATGTACTATTTGACTATGTAATCTTCTACTTCATTTGGACAACCATCATCGTCAATAACAACCATTTTCAACAGCCTCCCCTTTTATTATATATGGCAACACTTTAATATCTACGTCTTTTGACAATTGCTCCCCCTGTCTACATTGTCATCATAGTTCTTGTCAGATGCTCCCCATGTCTGTATTCTCTCCCCCTTTGACATCAATAGCAAAGGGTGCTCCCCTGAGTTTGTGCTTTCTTTATTGAGATAAAATAGAGATCACTCCCAACTTTTGTCTAAGACATTCAAAGTTTTTTATGGGAAAATGTTTGGTAAAGATGTCAACAATTTGTCCTTTGGTGCCAATATATTCCATCTTGACCTTCTACTCGATGATTTGTTATTTGAGGAAATGATACTTGATTGAAATGTGCTTTGTTTTTTAGGGAATGACATGAATTCTTGAGATATTGACCACACTAGTGATGTTACGGAAAGTGACAATTGGCTGACCATATTCCACTTTGATGTCTTGCAGAGTTTGTTTCATCTAAAGAACCTGCGTGGAAACATTTGTTGTTACTATGTATTTGTGCTATGTATTTGGATTCAGATGTCATCAATTTGTCCTTTGGTGCCAATATATTCCATTTTGACATTCTACTTGATTACTTGTTCTTTGAGGAAGTGATACTTGATTGGAATGTTCTTTTTTTTTAGGGGATGACATGAGTTCTTGAGATATTGACTAATCAGGTGCTCGGTATTTAGCTAAAAAATAAGAGTTATCAGAATGGTTCTAAACCTGAATGACCGTGTTCGTGTCGGAAAAACGATCCTAACGCAACTCGTTTTTATCGAAAATTGAGTTCGTATGAGAAAGTTATTGTGTTATGATCACTTTGCTAAACAGGTGAAATTTGCAAAAAAAATGCTCAGTCATTGCAGAGTAAGTAGTCCATACTGTTGATGTGGCAAGTGATTAGGCATGGTAAACACAAGTCAATGGTGAATCAGGGATGGACAAGTGGCATCGTTTGGTTGGTTTGTACATGTGTGTGTTGGTGCATTCTAATTGGTTCATTTCTGGACCAATGGAAGAATGCCACATGGCAAGCCTAGAGGCCGCCACGTGGCACCTCCCAAAGGTCGGGTTGGAGGTCTATACAGTGGAGAAAAATATATTGGCGAAAGTCAGGGTTGAACCCACAACCTCCCGCACATAAACCTTACGCACCTTAACCACTTGCTCTACTGGATTGTTCTTACCATATATGTTCGTGAATGGGGTTGGCGGTTAGGGGAGGGCCATCCCATAGGCCAGCCCTCTCCCCATGTCAACACAACACTACAAATCGCAACAATTGTGGTTTATTTGGCGGCTCCAACCATACAAAACTACGACGGTTAGTGTCATGGCATGTGAACGCAACGTGGTCAAGGTTACAGTAGCTTTGGTGGTTAGTTAACCAAACCAAAGCTCCAACGGTTCCAGCCACAACAGTTAATGTGACGGTTATCGCATGTGAACAACCCATTAAACCACTGGAAGTTAAGACTGCAGTTTGTGCTAATTACAAGATTAAATTAATTAATCCGAGATTAAAGCACTTAAGCGCAATTTAACTTCGAGTTTAGTTTGGCGAAAATTTAGCGGTGCCCCCAAATTCAGGCCTGCCTCCAAAATTAGTGTGCTAACTGGAGTCATTCCAAATTTAGTAGAGATTTTCTAGGAAAAGACTGACTGAGCCATAAAGAAGTCAATTTTCGACCAAATTGAGCTCAAAAAGAGGTGTTCTTGGTTAATTTAGACATTCTGAACACATTGGTGCATGTATCAAGAGTTGTAGAGCTTTGTAAAACAACATTTTGTGACATTGAGCTAATACAGAGGCCCAAGCCATGGAAGCTGGACCAAGGAGATGTAGCCCAAGAGGGGTGAACTTCTTCATCAAAACACTGCGTTAAAGTGTCTCTTTGATGGTTTGTTGTACTTTGAATGTCTGTTGCTCAATATTTGTGTTTGAAGCTATTTTTCTCATGAATGTCATTTTAAACTTAGGCAAATTTCCCTGTTTACATGCACAAAGAACTAAGGAAACCTCAGCACAAGAAGCAATAAGCAGGCACATGTTTATAAATCTGTAATTGTTATTTTTTTTTCTCAGTAAAAGTTCTAACTATTGTATTATATGTACATAAAGGAAATTACAGACATATGTAGCGTGACAATAACACTGTTCTCCATGGCCACCCTCGGCACCATGGATACACTGACTTCACATGAGGCTCCCTCGCAGGGGTAGCGACTGACACATTTCCTGAGACCTCTGGAAGATGAACGAGGCTCCAAAACGATTTCAAAAAAATGCCCAAAACAGGACTCATACTAACCAGGAGTTTGCAAAATATCTAGCCCTCGCAGGGGCGTCCCTTCCCAACCTATTGGGCCTGAGTTAACTCGACTACCCATTACCAAGCTGGAACAAAAAGAGCTGATAATTTTAAAGAACAACAGGGAAATAAACTGAATTCGGACCCAAACCAGGTAACCGTCGCTTGACATCGATCTGGACTGATGCCGAGTGAGGTCGCGCGCAGGGTGGCTACCCGTCCGCCGGGGGCTTCTCCTCTTCAATCGTGCACCAGCCAAGACCTTCAGGGACACCCTTCCACATTGCTGCCCACTTGACGCGCTCCTCGTCTGAGACTGTCGGTGCTCTGGAGGTGGAGGGGTCTGCCATGGTGGCTGTCCCTGATGTGCCTTCCCCACTTGGGGGGGGCGGCAAGGGGTGGGCTTGTTCCGGGCCTGCATTGGGTGCATCCTCTCCTCCTGGTGGCGCTTCCTCCCCTGCACCCTCCGGGACT
>APFE031405040.1:34954-64526 GCA_000404065.3 Pinus taeda | reverse complement strand
ACTCTCCTTCTCTTAATTTGAGCTTTGATCTAGTGAGCATTCAACAGCTAAACCAACACAAGCTTGTCTAACCTTACAGCCTAAAGCTCTGATACCACTTGATCTAATAATCACCCTGTGAGTGACCTCAGTTAAAGAAATAATAAAATGAAGGTATTACAGACTCAAATGTTGGTGTGTGTGTCCATGTTATTTAAGCAACAGATCGATCAGATTGCAAATACATAGACACTAGAAATGGAAAATAGCAGATAACACAGTAAGCAAACACAAGAACACAAGAATTTAATAAGGAGTTCACCCTATCCTCCAGGGCTACATCTCCAGTCCAACTTTCAGTGGTGGCTTTCTTTTATTGTGTCTTGAAGTGGAGAATTACAATGAAGGAGCTCAATGTGAGTCTCCTAAAACATAATTTGCTTGGCAGGGTGGTTCCTGGATGGCCTAAACCACTAGAGTACACAGACTCTCTTCCTTACCAGCTCTGTGACCTTCTGGTCTATAATGGAGAGAGCCCAATGTGGTGCTCAGTTTGGATAGATCCTCTCTTAGATGGCTTGAATCTGTCAAGCTCTCTGGTGTGCGATGTTGCCTTTGGTCAGCTCGGCCCTCTGTCTTCCATTCTACTGTCACTTCACTATCTTTCTATGTTCCGTCCTCCCCTCGGGGTTCTAGTTGTCTTTTTTCTCTCTCTCTCTCTCTCTCTCTCTCTCTATTTTTGTTTTTCCTGTGCATGGCTTTAAGGCCATTCATACCTATGGCTCTTTGATTTCTCTTCCACTTCCCGTTGGATCACCTACTACAACTTCGCTTGGAGTTCCCTGTTCGGTGTCATCATCAGGCTCACAAGGAGTGGCCACATGTCCTCTTGCACCTGTGCCAATTCACTTCGTCGGTTCGGTTTTTCCGTTACGTCGTGGAATGAGTCTTCCACCATGGCAGTCAAATCAGATGTCAAACCTTTACAGACTATGGCTTAATCCCCCGTCGATTCCGCTTTCCCATCGAGCACAATCTCAGCCATTAGATCTGGGGCCTCCAGATCCGACGCCATTCTCTCATCCCGTGCGGTCGACTTGTTGGACCATTAGTGCATGATCAGTGGCAGTTTTCTCCCTCCTCTGCTTGCCACGCGTCAATCATTGAGTGGGATCACTCCATTTTCACCAATTTCGTTTACCATTTGAGGGTGCCCCCGATCAATACTATCGGTTTTCAAAGCGGGTCCCACCTTTAGCGCTTTAGCCTTTATCCCACGGTTTTTCTGGCTCTCATGCGATCGAGCACTTGAGGCTTCTCCAATTTGGGATTTCTCTGTTTCTCGATCCGAGCCTCCTAGGGGCTAAATTCACCTCCCACACAGTCTCCATGGGCCTTGGTCAACACACTTTGATTACGGTCCTCGTCGTTCCACATTGGTTTCCATTGCCACTGGTTTAGAGGTGTTTTTTATCGCTGTTGTAATTTCTTTGAAGTCTGTCCCGACCTAGTATAGTCATGGCTCTATTTATCTCTCTTTATGGTTCCAATCTGTATCAACTATTAATATGAATGCCAACACACTTGCAAATGCCTTCTCAAGGCCACTAGCCATGCACACAGTGCCAATTGTCCAACAATATCCCCCTTTGGCATTTATGGAAACACACCATCCTCTTCTCTTCCATGTGATGACCAAACTTCAAGTTGCTTCCCCACATCTCATGGCATGAGACACCAATGATCTTCTTGCCATCACAGCTTCTCCACAACTTTCCTCCCCCTTTCACATCAATGGAAAAGGGCTACAAGCTTCCTTTTTCTCCCCATGCTCTCATTAACTGTGAGGACCAGAGTCCAGCTGTCGAGATATGCATTCTTCCTTGCAGACTTCTCTACTAGGACTACCACTTTTATTGCTCCATAACCTAGGCAAATGGGATATGCTCCCCCTAACCATATACTACCTCTAATTTTCCTTCCCATTTTGGATGCCTTATGGCTATTGGCTAAGCACTCTATCCACCAATGCATATTTTTGTATAAAAAAGAATGATAGTCACTAAACTACGCATGGTATTGTTGTTGCTTCCTAGACTGCTCTCATTTTATTGAGCATATCCACTTCTCCCCTTGAGATAATTCTCATATAATAGGGAATGATTTACAAATCATACCATTTGCACCAAAATAAATGACACAAATGGAACATTGTACTAGGAAAACTCTTCTATTTATTTTCTGAAAAAGAAATGTCCATTTGCACACATGGTTTCTAAACATGATCCCATCACAACCAATTGACATAGTTATACCAATTGAGGGTTAAAGGACATGAAAAATATTACACCAATTGTATTTCATGAACATAAGACTGTTATGCATAATTATGCTTACAACATGAATGAAATAAGAGTATTGCACCAAATATGAAAACCTTTCCTTTGCTCAGCAATATTCCTTTCTGAGGTTGTCCATTGTTGCCTGCTACTACTTATGAGAGTAGTTCCTCCTAAGCCAATGCTGCTTGCTCTCCTGCAAATCTATATTTACTTTACACTGGGACTGTTCCTATGGACCTGAGAAGTTAGTGAGCTTCCTATCATTCCACACTTTCATTGTAGCCCATATTCTTCCCACAACAAAAGTTATCATTGTGTCCTCCTCATGCTAGATGCACTCCACCTTCATCAATTAGATGTTCCATTTTGTTCATCCTTCATGGTCTCCTGCATCTGACTTACCCGACCTCCCTTTAGACCCTTCTCTTCCTTCACTAAAGAGAAACAAGGGATTTTGTCTCCCTGAATAGATCATCCTCTTTCTTCCAGGCCCTTAAAGGTCGAGTTCTCATAAATGAATTACCTTTTTCCTTCTTCTTCGCCCATGTTTGGGTCTTCTCTCGACTGAACTTGGGTAGAGGAAACATTCCTTTCAACCCCTCTTTCTTAACCCAGATCTTCTTTGAGCCTCTTGTCCTTTCATAAGGGGATACTAAATGAGTAGGAGGATCACTCTTTTGACTTCTTCCTCTTTTATGCACATTTCTCTGTTGACACAGAGCATTGAAGACATATAAGTTTCTTTCAACTATATTCATTATCCTTGTCTTAAAATCATGTGTTGTTGCATTCACATGCACATGCTAAGAAGGATTATGTTTCTTCTCATTTCTGTAGACAACTCTCTTGTGCTTGAGATTGCCACTATTGGAGAATTCCATATGGCATAACACCAACATAAAGGAGTTACCCTTTTTGATGCATATTTTTTGAAACCCCTCTCAAGGCCAACATGCCCTCTTTTAACCTTATTGTGCATTCTTGGGTTGCTTACACCCAACACATCTTGTTTCTTTGAAATCCATCTATAGTCTATGGCTTTATGTCCAAACTTATTACAAGAAAAGAAATATCCATGAAAAGGCTTATGTTGACAGAGATTACCTTTTCTTTGTAGGCTTTGTTTTTGAGGAGTAGGGGTCCTCTGTTGGCTCTTCATGTGCCCTCTATTTTAATGAGCATAACTATCATGCACTCTTCCTTGCAACTACCTTGCCCTCTTCTGTTGCACTTGCTTCTATTGTGGCTTGGGATTTTGCTGCACTAGCTGCTACTGCTGCTTCTTCTTCTCTTGCTACTGCTACTAATTCTTAGCTTTATTGTACCCAAAAACATTTCTTTTGTTGTTTTTGGAACCTTCGAGCTTCTGATATTGATACCACTCCTTATTTGACTTCTCTAAGTAATGTCTAAATGAGACTACTTCAACTTGTAGTCTCTCGCATCAAGCCTCCTTTATACTTAGCTGATGGGTTAACCTCCCAGACAGACCTCCAGACTCTTCTTGTTGAGAAATTAATTCAACTATTATTTTTCTCAACCTCTCATTCTCAAGCTCATAAACTTCTAGTTTCTCCTCTTTCTTGATATTTTCCTCTGATAGGTCCTTGCCCTCTTTTAGAGAAGAGATGAACTTTTTTATAGAAAATATCTTTTCATTTAGATCCTTCTCTTCTCTATCAAAGGTGTTATCTGAGTTATCATAGAGATATAAGCCCATGTCTGTGTTCATGGATTCTTCCAGAGGTCTAAGCGTTATTCCTTCTTCTTCATCTGGGGATCCCTTATTTTCTTTACTACTAGAGCGTGTCTATCTTCATTATAACTACTAAATGCATGGTTGTCTTTATATTCACATGAACATCTAGATAATGAATGACCTAATTCTTTACATTTATCACAAGGAAATAACATACCTTATGAGCAACATCATCTCTCCTCTGAGACTTCTACCTCATCAACTAAAGTGTGACGAGAAATAACTTCTCCAATTTTTGGTTCATTGCTAGAGTAGTCAGGCTCCGCAACATATTCTCAAGCCACATGGCTATCTACACTATGTAGACATTGCAGATTGTCTAGCACATCTATTGTTGACTTACAATACCTCACTTTGTCAGCATCCGGCTTAGATATCCATCTCATGATGACCTCCTTGGGTTTTACATTCTTCTCATTCTTCTCTCTATACTGAATAGAGTGCCACATGTCAACATTCAACTCTAGTAAAAATTCCATCATTAAAACCTTCTAGACTTCATAATAGAGCCCATGGTCTGATTCATTTAAAGATGGAACTCTTGTTGTTGTTAGCCAAACTTCATTAGCCATTGTTTCCCTTTTATCTACCTTCTAGCAATTAAGATATTTTTGAAGGAACTTGGCTCTGATACTAATTATCAGGAAACACTAATAATACTGGAAGGGGGGGTGTGAATCAATATTAAGGCTAATTTTTACTTCTTTATTCCATTTTAGTTTTCTTATTAAAACTTGGCATCCAAACATATAACCAGTAAAAATATATAATATGGCAGCAACATAAACTCAACACAAAAGCAAACAAACCATAAGCATCATACACATAGACACAAGAATTTTCACGTGGAAAACCTTTCAGGAAAAAACCACAAAGCTTGTTGTTGTTATTGATGTAAATTAAGAGCATGCACTCTATTACATCAATCTATTTTCTGAGCACCCACTCACACGAAGCACTAACTCCCTTTGACTATTTGTTATCATTAACCAGTAGAAAGCACCAACTCCCTCTTTTTATAGACATGTGTCCATTTTACCATAAGCACCACTCGATCCACTGACCTCGTGGATTTTTTGCAAGCACCAACTTGCAGCACCTTGGATTTATGCAAGCACAAACTTGTGGGAGGCACCTACCCCCAAGCCTTCCCAAGCTCCATTATAGAATGGAAGCACCATCTTCCTAACTATAGGCATCAACACACACTCAATTAAGTACTAATTGTTCTCTGTAGTTTATAAGAAACTTTTCCTAATAACAACTTTTCATTCTAGCTAACACTGCTTCACTTTGCAACTCTCTGCAACAATCTTCAACAACCCACTGATTTATTCTCTATCAATCACTATCCACTATCCACACAGCCCTCTAATCTTAGCTCTTCATTGGAAATCATTGAATTGTCAATCTCTTTTCTCTCCACAGCACAGGCTCAACTCTCAGCCTTTCTCACAACAGCTCATAGGCACTTTTGTCCATGCACACAATGTGCAGGAATTTCATCCTTGACTCATGAGACAAAGGAAAATTTTCGGCCTAAAACACAAAGCATGGGTACTTCAGCCTTGCTTACACAACACACAGGAAACTGTCGGCCTAACTCACACAACACAGGAAACTATCAGCCTTTGCACACAAAGCACACATGCACCTTCAGCCTAACACATAGAGTGGTGCTCTTTGGGTCTCTTTTCCTTTTCTTATGCGCTATCGACCTTTTCACACATAACTAGCTCTCACTTAGCCTTTCATGTAGTGCACACACACATGGCTCTTTCCTCTTGGCTCTCCCTGGCAACTATCCTGCATTCTTCCCATAATGCTCAATCAAGCTCCTAGGTTTTGTTCCTCTATTGTCTCCTTGATTGATTCTTCCATGTTGTTGATGTTGTCACATTGTCCTTAGGAATCATTGTGCGCTATAATTAGGCATGGCTTCTCCATGTTTCTATCTACATCATACTTGGTTTCTATAACTGCATTCACTAGAGATTAGGCGCCTGACTGTGCTTACCATCTTCTCCATACTAAGAATTAATTCTCATTCCACATTCTTACTCAAACCAAGCACAATCCTCTCTATGTTGCAGCTCTCCCATTAGTGAGGCTCCCCATGCTAAGAATTTAATCTTTGTCCACTTGCACACTCCACTAAGACTCTTCGTGCCTCTCCATAGCTTACAGTACTTTGGCATGCCTTTTATAGTTTGCATTTATTTCTATAATGCATAAATGGGATATCTCCAGTGACCAACTTCACTGCCTATACATTTACCCTTGATCTGCTGACCCATCGAGCCTTCAAAGTCCTGTATTGTGCTCTCAGATAATTCACACCATATATCTATATCAGAGCTTCCACATTGCAACTTTAAAGTGATGTAATGTTACACATTGTCAGTTTCCAATCTTCGATATCGAGGCCTCTTTTGATTAGCTTCATAATGTATTTCATTCGTAGGATTGGGTGTTGTGACCAAGCACCAACCATATCGGAGCCCCCTTATCGGCGATTTTCATTTGTACCATTATGCCAGTAACAACAAATCGTTGATCATCGATCTCTGATTTCCTATATCCCTGCAGTTAGCCCTTGCAGCGCATTTCTCACCACAGGACCAAAGCCATTGATCGGGGGCTTGGCCTTAAGGCGCTAAGTCTTTAATTGCTCTACAGGGGCCTTTTTCTTTTGTTAAAGCTTTGAGCCCTTGGTTTCTTATGTGCTCCACAACCAAGTGCTAACACCATCAAAGCCATCTTATTGGCATTTTTGACTTGTTTCCCATATACCAACAACCACAAAATGCCGATTATCGATTGTGGATAGGCCCCTTTGTTCACCCCTAGCCTTCGATTTTGTAACACTATGTGACCGCATACTGTCCCTCATCATGCATCTCAATGATTTCCAAATGTGGCCAATGTGCCAACCAACACAAACCTCTGATCGTCAATTTCCAAAGTGACATCATCTCATGCGACGTGCAATCTTCTGACCAGTGACACATGTGACTAAGATATGGCCCATTAGGCCATTCAAAACAGTGAAAATTCCTGGCACGTTTCCCTCTGTAACGTCATGGCATGCTGACATCAATAGCCATGTGTTCCTTATAGGAACCAATCAAATCATGCCATGTGTCCTCATCATATCTTATTGGACACTACCATCTTCCCATATAGGATCCTACTAGACACTACCATGTGTCTTCATTGGACCCAATTGGATGCCTCCATGTGTCCTCCTAGAGGAGAGAGAAAGTGGCTTGCCTATCCTTGTTTTGCACCAAATCCTTTGTATTTTTCCTTTTGGTCATCTGGGTGATTTAAAAAAGGATGCCTTGATTCTCGGTGTTTTTCCGTTTGATTCATCGATGCTAGCAACCAAGGATCGCTCATTGTGATTCACCAGATCCTCTGATATGTGGGATCACTAATAGCTAATCGACAATTCACAATGTTATATGCTTCTCCTTAGGCTCCTCTAATCGCCAATTTTTGGGATGGCTTGGCCTTCGATCTCCAATATCATTGCACCTCTGATTTATAAGACTTGCAATATGTGGGATTCTTCCTTAAGGCTTTAACATTGTGAACGTCAACAGGTCATAACGTTTGGCACACAAGTCAACTTCTAGACTTCTACATATCGTTGGAAAGATATTCTAGAGCACTTTCCAATGGAAGGGTCCAATTAACCATTAAGCCCATATGATACCTCAAAATATGGCTCCAAACACATTGCAATTATTCTACTCCTAAACTCTATGGATAGCTAGGAATTACATCAACAAGTGTCCTTAGCATGAGGCCTGCAGCTCCCATGGAATTCCATTCTTGGCCATCACTATAATCATCATTTTATGGCTTTTTCAATAAGCCTGCTACTATGATGATTCTCTACATGAAGCCTGCAATTACCATGATATTCTTCCTAAGCCATCACTGCCAGCATCTATTACAACAAGCAACCAAGCTTATCTGGTTGACATCAATGCCAACACTCCTGCTAATTGTTAGGCAAGCCAACTACCCAACAAAACTCCTTAGCATGACTTTTGATATTAATGCCAACACACTTGCAAATTCCTTCTCAAGCCCACTAGTCATGCACGCAATTCCAACTGTCTAACATAAAAACACAACAAACAATCAAAAAACATTTCAAGGTAAAAAAAAAAAAAATTGAGCACCCCATGAATCAAATCTAACATGAGCTAGATTTATTTCTAGCTCAAATACAAGCATCACAAGGTAAAATAAATCTAGTGCCCACAAGAATTCTTTCTAACACGAATATATGCATTGTAATGTAAAACAAATCCGGTGTAAGGCAAAACACAAACAAAAGCATTGTAGGGTAAAACAAATATAGTGTGCACTAGATTTCTTTCTTGCAAAAACACCAACATAGAATCTAACATGCTTTAGATTTCCTTCTAGCATAAATACAAACATTGTAAGGTAAGATAAATATTACATGTGCTAGATTTGTTTCTAACACAAACATAGGGATTGTAAGGTACACAAATATAGTGGATGGAAAAACGTAAAATCATTGTAAGCACAAACAAAAACATTGGAAGGTGAAATAAGTTTGGTGTGCCCTAGTTCTGTTTCTAGCACAAACATAAGAATTGCATGGTAAAACAAATATAGCACCCAATAAATTTGTTTCTAACATAGATATAAGCATTATAAGGTAAAGCAAGTTTAATGTAAGGAAAAAAAACATTGCATGGTAAAACAAAAGAAAAAATATAAGAATTGCAAGCTAGCAAATCTAAGAGGTGCTTTATTTGTTTCTAGAACAAACAAAAAAATTGCAGGGTAAAACAAATGTAGCGAGTGTTAGATTTTTTTCTAGGAAAAACAAAAGCATTTCAGGGTAAAACAAATCTAGTTGCACTAGATTTGTTTCTATCACAAACAAATGCATTGCATGGTAAAACAAATCTAGCCTATGTTATATTTATTTCGAGCACAAATGTAAGCATTGTAGGGTATATCAAATTTAGATTCTGTTAGATTTATTTCTAACACAAACACAAGCCTTGTAAGGTAAAACAAATATAACATGCACTAGATTTGTCTCTATAAAAAAAAAAACTACAGGGTAAAAAAAAATAGCGTGCACTATATTTGTTTCCAGCATAAACAAAAGAATTGTGGGGTAAAACAAATCTAACACATGCCACATATTTTTCTAGAACAAACACAAGCATTGCAGGGTAAACAAATCTAGCATCCACTACATCTTATTTTTAATGGAAACTTAAACATTATTGATTTGAGGCTTTTGTGATCTATATTTTGTGCGGTGTTCTTTTCCATAGTCATCACATTCATATTTTTTGGAATTATAATATGAATGTGATGACTCCAAAAGAGAACAACAAACTTAAACATTGTAAGTAAAAATAAATCTAGCATGCACTAAATTTCCTTCCTGTACAAACAAAAGCATCACAAAGTAAACCAAATATAGCATGTGCTATATTTTCTTTTAGCACAAAAGCAAAGTTTGTGAGGTAAAAAAAATATAACATGTGTTATATTTGTTTCTAGCACAATCACAAGCATTATAAGGTTAAAAGAAATATAGTGTGTGCTATATTTATTCCTAACACAAACATAATAATTTAAAAGTAAAACAAATCTAGTACACATTAAATTTGTTTCCAACACAAACACAAGCATTGTAAGGTAAAACAAATCTCTCACACACTAGATTTTCCTCTAGCATAAACAAAAGAATTTCAATGTTAGAAAAACCTAGTGCACACTAGATTTATTTTTAACATAAATAAAGACATTTTGATGTTAAACAAATATAGTGTAAATCCAAACATAAAATAATTGTAGTTTAAAACAAAAGCACAAACAAAATATGTGAGGGTAAAACAAATCTAGCATGTGCTATATTTGTTTCTAGAACAAACAAAAGCATTAAATGGTAAAACAAATCTAGTGAATGCTACAATTGTTTGTAGTAGAAACACAAACATTGTAGGGTACAACAAATCTTGTGCATGTTATATTTGTTTCCAGTACAAATACAAGGATTGCAAGGTAAAATAAATCTAGTATAAGGAAAAGCAAAAAATTATTGTAGGGTGAAATGAAATCATAAACAAAAGCATTGCAGGGTAAAATAAATATACTACATGTTATATTTGTTTCTACCACAAACAAAGCATTTAAAGGTGAAATAAATCTAGTGTATGCTATAGTTTTTTCTAGCACAAACAAAAGAATTGCAAGGTGAAATAAATCTAGTGTGAGATAGGTTTATTTCTATCTCAAACACCAACATTGCAAAGTAAAATAAATGTAACATGCACTAGATTTCCTTCTAACATAAACATAAGCATTGTAGGGTAAATCAAATCTAGTGCAAGATAGATTTGTTTTTAGCACAAACATAACCATTACAAGGTAAAAGAAATCTAGTGTGCACTAGATTTGTTTCTAGCATAAACACCAACATTGCAAAGTAAAAGAAACCCAACATGGTATAAATTTCCTTCTAGCATAAACATAGGCATCACAAAGTAAAACAAATCTAGTATGTGCTATATTTGTTTCTAATATAGACAAAACATTGTAAGTTAAAAAAATCTAGTGTAAGGCAAAACAAACACAAAGGCATTGCACAGTAAAATAAATATAGCACCCACTGGATTTATTTCCAGCACAAAAACAAGAATTGCACGGTAAAACAAATCTAGCACATCCTAGATTTGTTTCTAGTACAAACATAAGCATTGGAACATAAAACAAATCAAGTGTAAGGAAAAACACAAACAAATTGCTAGTAAACCAAAAGAAAAAACATAAGCGTTTTAGGATAAACCAAATCTAGTGTGTACTAGATTAATTTCTAGGACAAAAAGACATTATAGGATAAACAAAATCTAGTATGTGCTAAATTTATTTCTAGCACAAACAAAATCATTACAGAGTAAAACAAATCTAATGTGTGTTGGATTTGTTTATAGTACAAGATAGAACATTGCAAGGAAAAAACAAATCTAACACACACTACATTTGTTTCTATTACAAACACTAACATTGCAAAGTAAAATAAATCTAACACATGCTAGATTTTCTTTGAGCATAAAAAAGGCATTGGAGGGTAAAACAAATATAGCGCATGGTATATTTCCTTCTTTTCCAAACACAAGCACATTGCATGTGTTAGATTTGTTTCACCTTGCATTCTGATTTTGTTTATACTTGAAGGAAATCTAACATGCCCTACAGTTTTTTGCATAGCAATTTTGTTATTCAAAACATTCTTATGTTTGTGCTAGAAGTTAATTTGGAATGCATTGGATTTCTTTCACCCTACAATGAAGTATTTTTCTTGTTTGCATTAGAAGGAAATTGTGCACGTGTTAGATTTGTTTCACCTTGTAGTTTCTTCTTGGAAATGTGGTTGTGTTCGAGTTATAATCAAATATATAATGTGTTGGACTTGTTTTACTCTAAATTGTTGTTTTTGATAATATGTTTGTGTTTGTGATAGAATTAAATCTAGCACACATATTATTGGGATCGTGCAATGTAGAAAATATGATTTGTGTCCAATGTTGAAGTTTATGAATAAATGTATTATTGAAGTATTCTATACTTTTCTTCCAATGCATAATTATGCAACTATATAACTCACAAGCACAATTTTTTTAGCAACATGCATTATTTTTCTCTACTCTCTATTATATATCTATGAGCTTCCAAAATATATTTCACTTATTTCTATATGCATAAAGTCACACTTTTATTCATCAACATAACTATATGACAAAACTCAAATCTACACTTTTCTAGGACTTAGAGTTTAATATCCCTTTGTAACCATCCTAAATAGTGTGTTCTCGGATATGTAAAGGTAGGGAGTCCCAACAATGAAACTAAAATTTTGAAATGTAATTTTAAAGCTTTCAAAATACAAATGAAAATTACCTTAGTATTTATATAGCTAAAACTTTTATGAGTTAATGTCTATCGTTCTAATATTCCATTGAGTTATCTAATTGTTAGGTCTTCATATATTTGTATATAAAGTGCATTTTGGTACCAAGCGCTAGATGATGGGGAGCAATGTTTCAGTAAATACAAAATGGCTGCTAGTATAATATTTTAAACTATTTCATTGATATTACTTTTTAAAAAGATTTTATTTTGGCTATAATATAAAATCCCACTTTACATGGTTTAACCTTAATTACAAATTACAATTGAATTGTGACAGAATTTGTACGTGTTACAATGGAAAATAATATTTTTTCATAAAAGGGGATTACATTGACCTATTGATTAATGGTCAAGTTATTAGGTTCTGAAGGGTTGAATATACAAATACTAGAACTTATTATGCTCAAGAAATGGTTAATGTAGACTATGTTATATTTTTGGTAATTGATGCCACTCATTCACATTTGATTGCATGGATGCTCATGAAGGGTATATTCATCAATGGAAGATCATGGATTTGAGGCTCAAAATATGTAAATCAAAACCTTAAATAATGTGTTAAGAATTATTGAGAATATACTAAGTGATTTTTTTGAGCAAATACTAAGCTTATTTACTTTGTTTTATAGGTGCAAATGGTTCTTCTATATTTTTTGTTAAAGGCAACGTAGATCTTGTGCAAGATGGAGTGAAATTGGGTGAGGGATCCATACTCAATATATATCTTGGGCATAAGGTGCATAGAAATAAGGTATAGAAAGGATGCATAGTGGTTAGGATTGAGAATACGTTTAAACACGATCATCCTCTATGGAATCCTTCCTATGGATGATATGTATGATGATCTCGTTTATGAGTGTGGAAGTTAAAGAAACCCCCTTTCAAATGAATTATTTAACACTTGTATTTACTTAAAATGTAATGTGTAAAAGGATGATTTTATGTCTTATGAAAGATCTAAAAATGAGAATGTTGATTTTAAACCTCTTCCTCCATATTTGTTATTATAATTGGAAGATGAAGAATGTGATAATCAGAATTACTATATTTTCATGTTTCTCTCACTTTTAATTTATCTTGGTGTCTTCATCACTATTGAGGTTGGTTTCTTTCCCATGTTGCACACCAATTAAGAAATAGATGGAAGGTGTGAACGAATGTATTCCAACTTGAAAAGTAAAGATGTATATTGTTTACCTCAAATTATGGATACATGTTGCACAATTGAAGAAAAGAGAATGTTTTCACCTACATTTATTGAGAAGGTGTATGAATTCGAAATTTTCCTTAATGGATACATCAAGGAGGGTGGAAATGCACTAGTTAGACATCTAAATTTCCAATACTTCCAAATTCTTACACTCAATGGTGTTCCACTACTATGATACGAAGAATCCATTAATGATATTGAGTGGTCAAAATGAGTTGAGATGTGGAATATAGATGATGAATATTTCCCTAAATTTCCCACATGGAGGCCATCTTTATTACGTCCCAAAGATAATGATGTCCATTTAAAAGAACTAAAGGAAGGAATAACATCATACATGGAAGTGTTGAAAGACACTATCGAAAATTAGGATTCACCAATTTTACATGAGAATGGAAAAATAGAGTAGAGCATTGGGAAAGAGTTATTGGCAAATTAGATGAAATCTCTAAATATCATACAAAAGTGGGAAAAAGTGTTTCATATTCTAAGGATTTCTCTCCCAATACAAGTAAAATTATGTATGATGACCATAATCTAATCCACTTACTCTGGATGGAGATTTTGATGATGAGATAAATGAACCAATATATGTTAGACCCATCTACAACAAGCCAAAGAAAACATTCAATTCAATGATTTATCTTGAGAAATAAAATATGTTACTACTTAGATAAGGAAATGAGAATGATGGAGAGATGATCTGGATGTCAAAATCCACCTTAGATATCTTCAAGGTTAATGAAAGTGACACTCTTCATGTAAAGGTTGATTGATGGAAGCCTATTTCAAGGAAATACAATGGAAAAAATTTAAAACAATATTGATTATTGATTCCTAATGAGGGATAACTTGGATTTATTCTAATCAATACCATAGTTTGGGTATGGATGCCAAAGAAAGAACATTACAAGAAGATTGATATAACTAAATGTGGTGTAGAAGTTGTTCTTGATCTACTCAAAATAATATCTCGTGACTGAGTGGAGATTATTCATGAATGTAATTTTGTTTTTGAAGGATCTATTAATATAATTCAAAAATAATTTTCAATGCTTGATGTATATCAAATATTCTATTCATATTACTTTTTGATAAGTTTTATATTATTTACTACATATAGGCGCATTTTAGTTCAACTTAAATGTAATCATGTGGCGATAATTTATTAGAATTACATGACACTTTCATTCAATTTTTAAGTTAAAAAAAATTTTTAACCAACATAACTTCTCACTATATCAAATGTGCATAGTCAAATTCAATAATACGCTTTAAAACAATATATTTTAGACTTATTATATTAAAATAATATCGAAGTAGCTAATTTTAATATAATCCATTTAAATACTTAATAAGTAAATGCTACACAATTAAAATAAAGTTTGAGGTGATATTTCCTTACTATTTATTAGTATATTTGATATAAATCAAATAGTTCTAGTAAGTTGCATTCTAATTCAAAAAAAAAATGATCACCAAATGACACTAGTAGACTTACAAATATTTTATCTTCTATTCTTTGAAGATGTGCCAACATGTACGAATATAATAACTTATACTAAACAAATAAAAAGTAGTTATTTAGTGTCAATAGTATCATAGTTAATAATAGTAACAAAAACAATATTTATGTCTTTAAATAGTTTGATAGTTAAGAAAATTTGTACGCAATCTATTACTCATGAGTTAGTATGGAAAAGCTTGGTTTTAATACAATAATATAAAGATTTATTATAATAGAAATAATGTAAGAGGAATATCAATTATATGTTCTTTTCAATGTAATATATTCAATCATTTTAACAATAAATATTGGACACTTGAAATAACTAATTTAGTCAGTTTACCCTCTTTTCTCTTGTATTTGAAAAAATTAATCTATACTACTATATTTCTACTCTTATTCATAATTTTTATTATTATTAGAATGATTAATATTAGATATTGGACATTACTAATTTCCCTCTTACTAAAATATTCATAATTTTTATTAATTATTAGAATGATTAATATTAGATATTGGACATTACTAATGTCCCTTTACTAAATAATTATAAATAATATATTTATAGCAAATTCATCTTATTATTAATGAATCAAGCATCAATCAAGTTAGTTTTGAGCATAAAAAATAAATTATGTCGCTTTTCCAATTCATAAATTAATTTTCTCTTATCTCCTATAGTGGTATAAATTTCCTATAATAATACATAATAGGTAATAAATGTCTTACAAATATATTACTCGTTATTTAAATATTGAACTCTTTTTAATACAAAAATATTAATATTAATATGAATTATAATAAAAATAATGTAAGAAATCTAAGTTTTAGAGGAATATCAATTATATGTTTTTTACAATATAATATATTCAAACAGTTTAAGAATAAATATTGAACACTTGCAATAACTATTTTAGTTAGTTTCATTTTTCCTCTTGTATTAAAAAAACAATCTATAATACTCTATTTCTATTCTTGTTCATAATTGATTTTGATTGTTAAAATTATTGATAATAGACACAAACATTACTAATGTCATTGTCATTAAATAATTTTATAATTAAATTAATCTATTATTCATGAAGTCTCAATCAACCTAGATTTTAATGCAAACATGTAAATAATAAAAATAAATTATGTTACTATTCCAATTCAAAATTTATTTTTATCTTGTCAAAAATAAAGTGGTGTAAATTTCTTATAATATTATATAATGATGATGACAATACTAATAATAATTAACATCCAATAAGAGTGAATATGGTCTCTTGGACCTTTCTAGGGCATAAAGTGATTACTTATAATTATTTAGAATTTTATTTCTATGCTTAAAAAGCATTTGGAGAAGAATTTCAATACCAACGTAGTTTTATTGAGTTAAAATCTCAAGAAGGTTAGTAGCATCACAAATATTTTTAAATTTATATCTAATATGAGTATCAACAATAAAATATAAGAGAACTTCGTACTTTTCATATTCAACCCTCTTAGTGTTACAAAGGTGACAAGCAATTTCCTCCTATAGTGTTTTTATAATTTACCCACCTAGTTTCACTTTTGGGATCATGAGAGTTTGATCATATTTAAAAAAAAACAAAAACAAAAACAAAACAAAACAAAAAAATGTTCTTTATACTGCTCCAAACAAAGTCTAGATACTTCCAATTTTCAATATTTGGATTGATCACCTCCTTAATCTAATATCTTAGTTTCATTTTACCCTCTAACTCTATCACCCCACTAATAATTATTAAATTATGATGCCATAAAATATTTAATATTAATATTCTTATTCTAGGAAATAATCTCATCATTTATCTCCCAACGGTCTACCAAGGTTGCTCATCTTTATTCCATCCCCACTTGAGTTGAAAGTGGCTTTGGCTAAAATTACAAGAAATTTGAGGAAACCTCTTGTCCTCCATGTTATTTAACCTCTTTTTATATATAAGATATCGATGTCATGCTTCCAATGAGAGAAATATATGATTTGATAAGGATGAAATGATATTAGGGTGTATTTCCTTAATTCTGAATACAAAAAACATAAGTTACTATAACAATAATTCAAATTGTTGTAAATTATAACAATCACAAAAATTGGTATTATGTCATTTAATAGTTTTATATATATGACACCCCAAAATGGTGCCATCTCCTAGACATGCTATAATAAGTCAATCTAGATAGAATAATGTCAAATAACATGTTGATGGACCCCAGTATTGCAACAATAATGCTACAACTCCCAAGGCTACCGACTTTTAATTATCAACCCGGGGTTCGTACAAACTTAAGAGGTATCAACACTATATGTGCAGCATACAATGTGTCCTTCCTTTGTTGCAATGATGTAATGGAGTGCATGTACTGAAATCAAACCCTAAACTAATTGTAGAAAATGAACTAAAATGGAAACCCTAACCTATTGCAAGAAATAAAGTACAAGGAAAGAAACATATTCTAATTGCATAAAGATCATGAACTAAATGTAAAATAAACCTAACTTAACTCTATTTATCACATGTGACGATTTAAAATAACTGAGCATGGAATCTAATCTAGAGAGTGCTAACTACTGTGTGCATGAATAAATATAAAATAACTTTTTTTATTTTATCTTTTTGCTTGAAAAATGTAAAATGATAATCTTGCTTGGTTCTTTGGTAGTGGAGACAGGTGTGAAGGAAAAGGAGTACAATGGTTCAAATGGGTTGGAGGGGAATTAGGGGCCTAATCCTAGCTTCTAGTGATGATTTTTCTCATTTTGGGCTCAAAACAAGCCACTACAAGTTTCCCTACATGATGTCTACAGGAAGTACTAGTTCCTACAGGATGTCTACAAGATCCCCTATTTTATTACAAAAAACAGGTCGAAATCTTAGGAAGTGGTCTGGAAAGTGAAATAGAGCTTGGGAAAGGTGTATGATGGAATAATAAGGCATGGAGGTGGTGGAAACTACCCAGAACTCAAGGAAGAGATTAAAAATGGGTAGATTTGCTCAATGGAAATGGTAATTTTTACTTATAAAACAAGAACTCAGACTGAGATTTTAGTGGATTTTGGTGACATGGGTGGATGAGGCTTCAATGAGGAAAACGAGGTGAGGTATCCTTGCAAAAATACACACTATTGTCTACATCTATCCACAAATTTATCTATACATGAGAAAGATTTATTACATAACGGAAAATTACTAGTTTAAACATCATAAATTTGAGAACCAATGAGCTAGTAAATCTATCAAATGCCTAACATAATAAAGTGAAAATGAAATGGGGTAGAATTTTTATTAAATAGAATTTTTTTTTGATCTAATACAAGTGGAAACAACTCAATTTATGCTCGTTAGAATACTCTTAAAAATAGTAGAAATTTATTATTCATTGTTAAAAAGGAGTTCCATAAATCTAGATTTGGGAATAAGAAAACTAATCCAAGTAGTTAAATTATTACTATGAACTTATAAAGCTTTTCCAAGGATGAAATTATGCTTGTGATCCTGCAAAATAACTTACATCAACCATTTAACCCAATCCTACAACAAGAAATCATTAATACAAAATGCATAAATAAAAAGAAACAAGAACATGAGATGCATGTGAATAAGAAGTGAAAAGAATAAAAGCAAATGATACAAAAGGGCTCTGAGACTTCTGGGATGGCCAATCCTAAGGAAAATTAGAGACCTATGGAGGAGAACAAGAGTTAGAAGCTTAGCATGACACCAATCTTCATTATTTTCATCAATACAATTACATCCCTGCAAGAAAATATAATGGAGTTGCAAAAATGTGAGTTCGCTCCACAAGAAGACCAATCAAAATCTCCCCCTAGAGGAAAATTAGACTTGTTACTTATAAAAAATGATTAGGAATCATTCCCCATGAAAGGAAGAAGCTTTCCCCACCAAAATCCCTTGATTAGTAGATCTGGTTTCCAATACTAGGAATCTGCATTAAATGGGAGGGAACACATTCATAGATTTTCTCAAGCATTGGAGTTCCACATTAAGTGCCATAATTCCATAATATCTTGTTGATTTATTATTTAATAATGATCCTCCTATAGTATGGAGCAAGTTCCTAAATTATCTCCTCCTTCAAATCTTCATAATCTACCCAATATTCACATAATATTCCACAAAAATAAATAATATTAGGCACAAATATGAAATTATTTAGAAACCTTCCTAATGAATATATTAAATTTAAAAATACATTATCTAATTCAAAAATAGAGGCTTAATGTGTTGAAGGATGGTCATAGGCCTTAATTTATGTTTAATTTAGAGGCATGAGCCTTAATTTATGTCTAATTAGAGACCCATCATACGCCCCTGCTGAAAGTGGTGTTCCTTCTCCGAGTAACTTAGTGACCTCATTATGTCTCATTCATGGCCCTGGTGGCCTCTCTCTCGTACACCCCTTAGTCCTTTCTCTTAAGAATCTTGGTTGTATGTTTTGCAAGGACAAGCCCAAAAATCTATTTGTGCATAGAAAAATCATTGTTTCTTGAGACCATTAGCTTACCTTCTTCCCCTTATTCAAGATGGTCCTTGAATATTTTTCAGTTTGGTAAGGTCTTCCACATCCTTATCAAACCTCTGCTACCTTGTTCCATGAATTGGACACCTCTAAAACCTTCAAAATGTCATTAGATGAGAACTAGGACATCCTATAGTAATTTCTATCAAAACCACAAGACACCCTGTTAAAACTATAGGAAATCCATTTTGAGTATAAATGATCATCTGAGCCTAGGACAAGCCATCAACTTGATTCCCATTCATTTCTCCCATTTTTAGGCCTTGGACAAAAGCTAGAAAGATATTGGAGACCTCTTGGAAAACCTCTTTTCATCACTGCAATTTGAGTTTTATTTTGATGGTGAATGCCTTATTTATTTTTGTTGCCTTCTTCTTCTCTTTTGTGGCCTAGTTGATTGCCTAATGGCCTTGGAGTTCTTTGTTTTGATTAGGTCTCTCTTAGGAACTTCCATTTTGGGTTTTGGAACAATTTGTTCATTTCTTCCTTCTTGTAGCAGCATTTTTTCTTCCTGTAGCAATCATTCCTTCTTCCTTCAGAATCTTCTAACTGTATGGGAGTGATGAGAAATGATGTAGGTTTGTGAAAATGGAGAGCATGCTCTGTTTGTTTTTTTCAAGAAATTTTTAGGGTGAGATAGAGTGTAGGGTTTTTTCTTGAAATTATGAGATGGGATGGATGAATGATGGACAGATAGTGAATATGAAGTTGATGGAGGGCTTGGAGTGTTGTGGTGACTTGGCCTTTGCAAAAATTTATTCTTTTAACTGTTGTCTTCATTCCTTGAAATCATCACCCTTCATAATTTGATTTTTCCACATTGCATGAGTGAATCAGTGAGCTAAAATTAACTAGTTGAAGATGGCCAAGACTATTGACCCATCCTTAGCTTATAAAACCTCATCTCTCATGCATTGACAACAATTTTCTAACTATAATATGCTTAAGAGAAGAGGTCAAGGATATTGCATACCTATACCTACCTAATGTTTATTGGAGAGACATGCATGCTTCTACTGAGTTGATTTTGTTGTGCTAATAATGATTGAGGAGCATCTTCTTGACTGCCTTTTTCTTTTCTTTGATCTCATTTTGTTGATGGGTCATCTTCTTGTTGATGTGTAGGTGTTGGGGGACCTATATCAACCTTCCCTAAAGAATACCTGACCTTTTGACCCATTTCTATAGCATATTGCCTCTTGTAGCTTCTTCTCGGCCTTCCTGTAGAGATCTTGTAGTAATTTAGAACTTCCTGTAAAAATCCTATAGTAATTCAGGATAGCCTCTTGTAGCATACTTGTTTTGTCCATATCTTCGAAACCGTAGAATGCATTTACCTCAAATTTTCTGAGCATGTTGCCATCATTATTATGCACCTCCCCATAAACAAATATTGGTCAATGGTTGCACGAATCTCGAGAAAAACTAAAAATCGCTAAAAATGATGGAGGTCGATTTGTTGGAAACCATGCACTCGAATTTGCTCAAATTTCTAGCGCATGTAACCATCATCCATATGCATCTCCCCATGAAACATATTTGTAAATGGATGCATGGATATCAAGAAAATTCAAAAATGGTTGTAGGTGATGGAAGTTGATTTCTTGGGAATTGTGTATTGGAATTTGCTAAAATTGCTTAAGCATGTTTCCATCATCCATATGCATCTCCCCATGACACATCTTGGAAAATGGATGCATGTTTTTCATGTTATGGGAAAAATAAATTTCTGATCTATGTATTTTTCTTTCCTATAGTAAAACAGAGCATTCCTTTAGTTTTTTAAGGACATCAAGCAAACTAAATGGGAAAAGCTTGAGAATTACAGGTGGATGGTGGAAATAGATGAGGGTGATGGATTTGCATGGCCTTGGTCTAGTTGGAGAATTTTAGCAAAGGAGGAGAAAGTCAAAATTTGACTTCTTTTGATTAGGCTTGACCAATTTTTTTCTTTTAGTACCAACTTGTTTTTGTTGCTTGCAGATGTTTAAGAGTACATGCATTCATAAGAGAGATACATGGAGCAAAAATTTTTTATATTTTCCTTTTTTTTCTTCTAGGCCTACTAGCCGCCTCAAGGAGGTTTTCAACTAGTAGGTCTACTTAGGTGCCTCAAGGAGGTTTCCAACTAGTAGGTCTGCCTAGGTGCCTCAAAGGAGGTTTTCACCTAAGATATTTTTTTTCCTCTTTTTTTCTTTTTTCCCAACCCATTGACCACCTCATGGAGTTTGCAATCAATGAGCCAATCTCAAGCACATCAAAGGAGGTTTTTCACCTAAGATTTTTATTTTCTCTTATTTCTCATGTTTTTTTTTCCAACCCTAACCTACTTGGAAAAAAAAAATCACTTTCAAGTATAAGAATACTTCCAATGGATCCATGTACACATCAAGATGACAAAAAAACTGATGTGTAGGCTTGAAATGTATGCCTTGACATGTACCTAAATTTAAGTGATCAAATGCTTTGAATTTGAAAGGATGAAGCATAGTTGAAGAACAAAGTGATGCTCCATATTGTTGATTTTTTGGAACCAAACCTCAATATAACTTTGATGTCCTTGTTTTTCTTGCTTATCTCTATCATTTTTCATGTCTTCTTCTACCATGACCTTCAAATCTTCCTCTTTTTATTGATTTTTCTCTTGAATTCATGGAGGATTTGATGGTAACGATGAGGGAGCTTTCTCAATCTTTGATTTTGATGTCTTCTCTTCATCAAGTGCAACACATGATTCTTTGATCTTCTCTTTCAAAACTTCTTTTTCTACATGTTGTCCCTCAATGGCATCAAGAGAATCACTTTTTTTTAATGTCCTTCCTAAGCTATGGTAAATAACATTTAGCTCAAGAGGAGATGTTTGAAAGTGTTGTACCTAAGCATTGTAATTGGGATGAGCTACTTCAATGTGTGGGTTTGGAAAGGGTGGTACAAGTAGTTGAGTGGGAGTGTATATTTGAGATGGATGTAGTTGGGGCATGGGTTGGAGTTGTGGTTGTGGTGGAGGTGAATGGTAGGGATAACATGAAGTTGGGTATGGATGATATTGAGTAAAATATTAAGGATATAGTGGATGACTCCCACAAATTCCTTGCCAACCTTGTTGCCAAGATTGGTTTTGGGATTGAGATGGCCAAGGTTTCCAAGGAAAGGGTGTGTTCCAATTACTTTGAGATGTATGTGCATAAGCCTGAAATTGTGAATTAGGCTATTGCATCATGTCAGGTTGAATAGGCTACCATGGTCCTCTTGGAGCTACATAACATAGCTACATTGGCAATTGACTTGCTCCATTGTCCTCTTGGTGAACTTCCTTCAACCTTGGTAATGAGGAGCAACATTTAACATCATGTGATTATGAATGGACAACACAAATATCAGCATCTTCTTTTTGCTCATTTTTTATTCTTAACATTTCTAATTATCTAGTTAGATTGCTAAGAATTTTTGTTTTAAAGTTATCATGCAAATTCCTAAGTTTAGTTTGACTTACCGATCTTGATGTTGAAGGACATACTCTTGCCCTTCCTCTTGATATGTGTTTGCATGTTTCACAAATTTCTTCAAATGATAATTGGTATACATCACCTCTACTCATGAGATTAAGGAGATTAATCCATTCATCCCTAATTGTTCTAAGTAAGAGGGTTTTTAGTGTGTTGGATCCTGAATGATGTAGTTTTTCCCTCTTAACATTATACATGGACCTCCCAATTAGATCCTCAAGGCTCTCATCTTCTCTTTGATTCATTCTAAAATCTATTCTTGAAGATCATGATATTTATATTTTTCTAGAAATGTCTTTTGCATCTCACTCCATGATCTTATTAAATTATTCCCTAAACTTATGAACCATTTAACAGCTCTATCTTTCAATGTTGTCGGAAACAATCTCAATTTTTGGATGTTCAATAATTAACCATAAGATCTACAAAGTATTTCAAATTCAAAGAGAAAGGTTTCCGTATCCTCTGACCTTAGACCATGAAATTTTCGAAGAAAGGATGGAGGGATGTTCTTCATGTGCACACTATCATCAGTATCTTGAATTGGAAATCCAAGAGGATATTCCTCATTGTCATCATATCCATCCATTTCTTATATATTCTTTGTCATCTTCTTCTTCTACCTGCAAAAATGAATGGTGATGTGGCTCTTATTGCACCATGTGATCAAATGGGGGGTGCGTTGATGTTGGAGTTTTTTTGTCTTTATGATTGAATGGAAATACTAATGCAATGCACTTTTCTATTTTTAAAATGAAATATGCCTAACGCATTTATTTTTTGTTTTTGAAAAAAGTAAAAAAGAAATAAATCAACTAGGGAAGAAAACAATTCATACCTTGACACCTCCCCGGCAACGACACCAAAAAGTAATGGGCCTCGGTATTGCAACAAGAATGTTGCAACTCCCAAGGCTACCGACTCTTAATTATCAACCCGAGGTTCGTACAAACTTAAGAGGTATAGGCATTATATGTGCAGCATACCATGTGTCGTTCCTTTGTTGTCATGATGTAATGGAGTGCATGTACTGAAATCAAACCATAAACTAATTTCAGAAAATTAATTGAAATGGAAACCCTAACCTATTGCAAGAAATAAAGTACAAGGAAATAAACATATTCTAATTGTATAAAGATCATGAACTAAATGTAAAATAAACCTAACTTAACACTATTTATCACATGCAATGATTTAAACTAATTGAGCATGGAATCGGATCTAGAGAGTGTTAATTGTTGTGTGCATGAATAAATATAAAATATCTTTTTCATTTTTATCTTTTTCTTGAAAAATGTAAATGCTAATCTTGCTTGGTTCTTTGGCAGGGGAGATAGGTGTGGAGGAAAAGGAGTGCAATGGTTTAGATGGCTTGGAGGGCACGTAGGGGCCTAATCCTGGCTTCTAGTGATATTTTTCTCAATTCAGGCTCAAAACAGGCCACTACAGGTTCTCCTACAAGATGTCTATAAGAAGTACTAGTTCTTATAGGATGTCTATAGGATCCCCTATTTTATTACAAAAAATAGGTTGAAAGCTTAGAAAGTGGTCTGGAAGGTGGAATGGAGCTTGGTAAAGGTGGATAATGGAAGAATAAGGCATGGAGGTTGTGGAAACTACCCAGAAATCAAGCAAGGGCTTATAGATGGGTAGATTTTCTCAATGGAAATGGTAACTTTTTCTTATAAAACAAAGAATTTGAATTGATATTTAGTGGATTTTGGTGACATGGGTGGATGATGCTTGAATGAGGAAAACAAGGTGAGGTACCCCTACAACAACACTCATTATTTTCTACATCTATCCACAAATTTATCTATAGATGTGAAAGATTTATTAAATAACATAAAATTACTAGTCTAAAAATCAGAAATTTGAGAACTAGTGAGCTAGTATATCTATCAAATGCCTAACCTAATCAAGTGAAAATGCAATGGGGTAAATTTTTTTATTAAATAATTTTATTTTGATATCATGAAAGTGGAACCAACTCGATTGAAGCTCATTAGCATGCTCTAAAAAATAGCATGAATTTATCGTTCTTTGCTAAAAAGGAGTTCCAGAAATCTAGATTTGGGAATAAGAAGACTAATCCAAGTAGCTCAATGATTACTATGACCTTCCAAATATTTTCCAAGAGTTAAATGATTCTTTTGGTCCTGCAAAAGAACTTACATCAACCATTTAACCCAATCCTACAACAAGAAATCATTAATACAAAATGCAGAAATAGAAAGAAACGAGAACAAGAGATGCATGTAAAGAAGAAGTGAAAAGAATAAAAAAAATTGATACGAAAGGGATCTTAGGCTCCTGGGATGGCCAAGCCCAAGGAAACCTAGAGACCTATGGAGAGGAAAAAGATTTAGAAGATGGACATGACAACAATCTTCATTATTTTCATCAATACAATTACATCGCTGCAAGAAAATACAATGGAGCTGCAAAAATGCGAGTTCTCTCCACAAAAAGACTAATCAAAATATCCCTCTAGAGGAAAATTTGACTTGGTACTTATACAAAATGATTAGGAATAACTCCCCATGAAAGCAAGAAGCTTTCCCCACCAAAATCCCTTGATTAGTGGATTTGGTTCCCAATACTAGGAATCTGCATTAAATGGCAGGGAACACATTCCTAGATTTTCTCAATCATTGAAGTTTCATAATGTGTGACATAATTCCATAATATATTGTTGATTTATTATTTAATATTGATCCTCCTATATTAGGGAGAAAGCCCCTAAATTATCTCCCTCTTCAAATAGATGAGCCTCGATATTGCAACAAGAATGTTGCAACTCCCAAGGCTACCAACTCTAATTATCAACCAAGGGTTTGTACAAACTTAATAGGTATCAACACTATATGAACAACATACAATGTGTCCTTCATTTGATGTCATGATGTAATGGAGTGCATGTATTGAAGTCAAATCCTAAACTAATTGCAAAAAATGGAATATTCAAAATGGAACCTTAACCTATTGCAAGAAAGAAAGTACAAGGAAAGAAACATATTCTAATTGCATAAAGATCATGAACTAAATGTAAAAGAAGCCTAACTTAACCCTATTTATCACATGTGATGATTTAAACTAATTGAGCATAAAATTTGATCTAGAGAGTACTAACTGCTCTGTGCATGTGTAAATATCAAATAACTCATTTTTCAAATCTTTTTTCTTTATAAATGCAAATGCTAATCTTTCCTTGATCTTTGGCAGGGGAGACAAGTGTGGAGCAAGAGGGTTAAAATGGTCTTGATGGCATGGAAATCAAGTAGATGCCCAATCCCAACTTCAATGATGTTTTTTCTCAATTCAGGCTCAAAACAAGCTTTCCTACAAGATGCTACAGTCATTTCCTACAGAATGCTATAGAGATTTCCTACAGGATCCCCTGATTTACTACAAGATGTTACAGATTTACTATATGAAATTATAATTCATCGAATGACCAAGAAAATCAAATCCAAATTGGATGGCACAAATTTTTTTATCAAGTAGGATGTCTTAGGTCTCCATTCCAAGTGGAATCACTCAAAAATACCTCTGTTAACCCATGCTAAAAAAATAGAAAAACATTACTAGTTGAAAATCTAAAAATTCAAGAACTAGTGAGCTAGTAAATCTAAAAGATGCATAACCTAATCAAGTGAAAATTCAGTGGGGTAATTTTTTTTATGAACTAGAATGTCTTTATAATCTAATTCAAGTGGAACCAACTCGATTGAATCTCGTTAGCATGCTCTAAAAAATAGCATAAATTTATTGTTCTTTGCCACAAAGGAGTTCTAGAAATCTAGATTTGGGAATACGAAGACTAATCCAAGTAGATCAATGATTACTACGAACTTCCAAAGATTTTCTAAGGATAAAATTATTCTTGTGATCATGTAAAATAACTTACATTAACCATTTAACTCAATCCTACAACAAGAAATCATTAATACTAAATGCAGAAGTAGAAAGAAATAAAAACAAGCAATGCATGTGAATAAGCAGTGAAAAGAAGGAAATAAAATGATACAAAAGCGGTCTGAGGCTCCTAGGATGTCCGATCCCAAGGAAACTCAGAGACCTATGGAGGAGAACAATATTTAGAAGCTGAACATGACACCAATATTCATTATTTTCATCAATAGAATTACATCCCTGCAAGAAAATACAATGGAGTTGCAAAAATACAAGTTCTCTCCACAAGAACACTAATTAAAATCTACCATAGAGGAAAATTCGACTTGGTACTTATAAACAATGATTAGGAATCATTTCCCATGAATGGATGAAGCTTCCCCACCAAATCTCTTGATTAGTGGATCTGGTCCCCAATACTAGGAATTTGCATTAAATGGCAAGGAACACATTCCTAGATTTTCTCAATCATTGGAATTCAACAATTTGTGCCATAATTCCATAATATCTTGTTGATTTATTATTTATTATTGATCCTCCTGTAGTAGGGAACAAATCCCTAAATTATCTCCTCCTCCAAATCTCTGTAATTCGCCTAATATTCTCATAATATTCCACAAAAAATAAATAATATTAGGCACAAATATCCAACTATTCATAAACATTTCTAATGAATATATTAAAGTTAAAATTACATTTTCTAATGCATTAAGAGAGGTTTAATGTGTTGAAGGATGGTCATAGGCCTTAAAATAATGTTTACTTTAGAGGTACGGGCCTTAATTTATGTCTAATTTAGAGGTCCATCACAAATCTTCATAATTTTCCAAATATTCTCATAATATTCCACAAAAATAAATAATATTAAGCACAAATATGCAATTATTCATAAACCTTCCTAATGAATATATTAAAATTAAAAATAAATTATCTAATGCAAAAAGAGAGGTTTAATGTGCTGAAGGATGGTCATAGGCCTTGATTTATGTTTAATTTAGAGGCACAGGCCTTAATTTGTGTCTAATTTAGAGGCCCGTCATATGTGCTATAGGATCAAAAACAACTGCAACATGATTGTAGCAGAACAATGCTACATAATTGGGTGAGGAGGTGAAAGAGGGTTAAAATTGACAAGAATTATCTACAAAGCCCCCAAAACATAAAGAAATAGTCTAGGGAAGGGTAAGTAGTGCATTTTCTCACCTCCCATGATCAAAGAATTAAGATAATTTGGTTTAAATTTTTACTATACTGACATCTTGTGGAAAACCCTTACAGATTGCATTTTTGTTATAAAACTTTTTTCTAATTAAGGGAAGCAACGCAGTAGCAGAGTCAATTTATTTGGAATTTGAAATGAAATTATCCTCAATTTGTCCATAAGAAGGGCACTAACCCTCTCACATTTGTCTTGAAACTGTAGGCTACTCATAACACAACCATTCATAAAAAATTCTTTGAGAACACTTGGGGAAGCAATAATAGAAAACATGGGAGTGGGTTGGAGATATCTTCATAAGTCACCAATGGATGTGGTTCTTTGAAAATCTCAAAGGGCATGATGATGAGATAACCCATGAATTTTCCATGGCGCTTCACTCTAAAGGGGAAGACAATGCCACGATGGTTGTAGGAGGAAATTATATCCATTTGAATGTAGAGATCATTAGAAAAGTGAGAACACTACCTCTAGGAGATAGATGGGGCAAGGCGGATAGGAAAAACGTCATCACAATCAAGAAGAATTTCTTCCTCCCTGAAGAAAACCTAGTTGAAAACAAGAATGGAGTTAGAAGGGATAGCCTTCCTTACCCATGGGATGAATTGGATTATCACATTCTAAAATACATATCTTGTGAAGGAAGGTTAAGTGTTGTGTATTCCTATCATTTTAGGCTACTCTATGAGTTGAGGTTCCAGACATAAATTCCCATCCTAAGTAGGTTCAGTATCCCCACTTTCTCCTTCACTCTATGATTGAAATGAGCCAAAGGGTGAGAGAAGGGAAGCACTAATACATTTCTAGTCATGGCCTCATCAATATCATTACTATGAATGCCCTGAGTCACCTCAAGAACCCTATGTTATGGATTGATTTTTTGGACATGGACATGGAGGCTTTCATTGAGACTCAAGCCCAATCTCTCACAAAACATGAAGGGGCCACCAAAAAAAGTGATTTTGAAGAAGAAGATGAAAAGGAGGAAGAAGTTGAAGAGAAGAAATAAGAGATTGAATGAAGGACTATAGAAAGAAAGGAGGAAAAGGGGGGGAAAGAGAAGGAACAAAATATACCATTGGGGATCCCTCTAGACCTCAAGATAAGAGACAACAAAAGAAACAATTAAGCCCCTCACAAGGGAATATGGAACAAGAGGTGGTTTCACCATTTCAACCCTTAGCACACCTATCAAAACCAAAAGGAGGCAGCCCAAGCAATGGCCTTTATATTTCAAAAGAAGGAAGAGAACTAGGGTCAAATAAGGGAAGCCTATACCTCCTTCAAAAGTCCCAATATCTTGGGAATCACAATTTTCATTAGACAAAAACCCATAGGTGTTAGTAAATGATCACATCGTGTTATGAAACCAACTCACAAAAAGATAGAAAAGATAGATCAATGCCTTAAGAATAAGCCTCTTCAAGGGGGAAACCTCCTTTACATTACACGGATGAACAATTCTTAGATGATTCAAATGAAAAAACCTCCTTTATATATATAGGAGTCTACAGGGTCACAATATAACCAAGCTAACCTAACAATAATAATATAAAGGCACAAAAATAACAATAGAGGGATTATATGGGGCACAATAATAACAA
>APFE031405040.1:0-25836 GCA_000404065.3 Pinus taeda | reverse complement strand
CCCCATGGAGAAAGGTTGTCTTTACATCTAACTGCTCAAGATGCAAATCTTCAGCTGCTACTAGACTTAGAATAGTTCTGATTGAAGTCATTTTCACAACAGGAGAAAATATCTCATCAAAGTCTATACCCTTTTTCTATGCAAACCCTTTCAGCACAAGTCAAGCTTTATACCTTTTTCTACCTCCATTTTCTTCCTTCAACTTGTAAACCCATTTATTCTGTAATGTTGTTTTACCTACAAGAAACCTAACTAAGTCCCAAGTCTAGTTATGTGCTAAGGATTCCATGTCTTCTTTCATGGCTTGCTCCCACTTCTTCTTGCTTTCTACCTACACTGCTTCTTCATAACATTTTGGTTCACCAGAATGAGTCAATAATACATAATATAATGAAGGAGAGCATCGTTCAAGGGGTCTACTCATCCTGGTAGATCTTCTAACACCACTTTTAGGTGTTTGAAGTGCTTGTTGTTGTTGTGGTCGTTGTTCTAGCTATTGATAGTTATGATTTTCAAGCACCATCACTTTTTATGTGATCTCGTCAAGCATTGTGTATTCTTTGTTTTATTTTTACTATTGATTTTCCTGCAGTTGATCCTTATACAAAGCATTTTCATTGAATATGACATCTTTGCTCCTAATCATTTTATGTTTTTCATAATCATAAAAGCGATAACCAAGATCATTAACACCATATCTAATAAAGGTACATTTCCTTGATTTTGCCTCAATCTTTGTTCTATTTTCTTTTTTAATGTGGACAAAGGATTCACAACGAAAAGTCTTTAAAAAAGAGTAGTTTACCTTTTTACCTGTCCATGCCTCCTATGGAATACCACCATCCAAGGAACTCGAAGGCCCTCTGTTTATTAGATAAACAACAGTATCTACAGCATCTACCCAAAATTGTAAAGGCAATCTTGCATGCAATCTCATGCACCTTGCACGCTCCATGATTGTCATGTTCATCCTTTCTGACACGTCATTTTCTTGTGGTGTTCTTGGAACTATCTTCTCTCTACGAATTCCATTCTCTGAACAGTACCTATCAAACTCTTTGCTACAATATTCAACTCCATTGTCTGATCTGAGAAACTTCAAACTTTTTACTGTCTCATTTTCAACCAAAGCTTTCCATTTCTTGAAAATATCAAATACATCAGATTTATTTCGAATACAATAAATCTAGGTTTTTCTAGTTGCATCATCAATAAAAGTAAATTAATAACGAGAGCCAGCAAGAGATGATACCTGAGTAGGTCCCCATACATCTGTATGCACAAGCTCTAATTTTTCACTCTTCTTTTCTTTCCCAACTCTAAGGAATCTGACTCTCTTCTGCTTTCCATAAACATAATTCTCACAAAATTTTAAATCACCATGCTTCAAACCTGGCAACAAATTTCTTGAGTGAAGAATCCGCATCCCCTTCTCACTCATGTGCCTGAGCCTATGATGCCACAATGCCGTATATTTCCTATAGAGGTTGAAGCATTAACAGAATTAGAAATACCATTGTATAAATACAATGTACCAACCTTTCCTCCTTTCACTATTACCAGGGATCCTTTAGTGACCTTCCAAGTTTTATCTGTGAAATTAGTTATGCAACCTTCACCTCCCAATTTCCCTATTGAAATTAGATTTTTCTTCAGATCTGGAACATGCCTTACCTCCTTCAATAGCCACTGATTTCCATTTTGTTGTTTTATGAAAATTGTACCCATTCCAATGATTTTATAGGGTTTATCATTAGCCAATTGAACTTGTCCAAAATCTCCTTGAACATAATCATGAAAATGTTTCTTATCAGGTGTGGCATGGAATGAGGCCCTTGAATCTACCACCCAGACATCAATAACATTTTCTAATTAAAGAATTAAAGCATATTATAACACATCACCTGTTACATTTGCTTCATGATTAGTTTCTTACTGCGTGTCTCATTCTTTTCCCTTCCAAGACTTGCAATCTTTCTTTAGGTTTCCTTTCTTCTCACATTTCCAGCATGCTATCCCCAATCTGGACTTAGATCTGCCATTTATTGACTTACTGCAATATCTAGGGCTCTTTCCTCTTTTCATTTTTCTTCCCCTAGTCTCTGCAGTCAAAGCATTAACTGATGTCTCACCAGAGCTTTTCCGTCTCATTTCCTCGCTAAGGATTTCACTAACAACATCAACAAAATTTAAAGTACTAGATCCAGAGACAGAATTACTGATGGCCATAACTAAACCTTTCCAACTTTCTGGCAATGAGCACAGGAATAACAGAGCCCTAACTTCATCATCAAAAGTTACCCCTACAAAACTTAACTAACTTGTAACTGTATTAAAATCATTTAAATGGTCCACAATAGATCCACCTTTTTACATCTTCATATTAAATAAACGCTTCATAAGAAATACCTTATTTGAGGTTGAGGGTTTTTTATATAGCTTGGCCAATGTCAACATTAAACCCTTTGTTTAATGTTGAAATATTAAAATGCTACCGATGCTGCTAGGCACAACCATATTGTTCCAAGTGCCTTTCTGTCAAGAATATTCCATTATGTGTCTCTCATACTCATTAGTTTCTCTGTCTTTCCACTCAATGGCAGGTACAAATCTCTCTGATACAGATAATATTCCATCTGCATCTTCCACAGCTGGTAGTTTTGGCCATTGAATTTTTCGACCCTAAACCTACCATCTTCCACCATTGCTCCCACTCAAACTAGGAACCCTTCTGTCCTGTGAGTTTATCAACCAAATAGACCTTCGGCTCTAATACCAGTTGTTACAAAATTATATATTACAAAGCAATATAACACATAAAATATTGTAGAAATATAAACACATAAAACAAGAGAGACACGGATATACGTGGTTCACCCAGTTTGGGCTACATCCATGAAGAAATAGCCAGTCCTTCTTTTATTATATTATCTAGCAAACTGAAGAGATACAACCTACAACAAATCTGTTGTAACTCCCTCTTCGCTCTCAATCTCCTCTCTCTTCCTCACTCAGAATATAGATCTACATAGATGCAATACAATTCCCTCATATATAGTGGGGGGTTGCCTTCTAGGGAAAAAACCCTAAACTAAACATAACTTCTACCATCAGATTATCTGCCTAATGAACTACCCATATTGGCTAGAAACTACTAGACTTTTACAAGGCAATTTTACATCTTTTTTTAGCTTCGAGGGCGCTGCCCTTGAACCCCTGTAGGGGGGACAAGTCCCCCTCGCGTGGAGGGGTGTACAATCTTCTTTGGGTATACATCCAGCTGAAATCTTTGAATACAGAAGATAATCAAGCTCCCCACCCAACAATACATGCACAACATGGTCCTTACAAATATCAACATTTGGGACCCCAATTAAAGGTTGAGACTTGCATAACTAATGGCACTAGCCTCTTGGCTTGTCCATGAGGAAGCAAGGATTGAGGAAGTGAAGAAAGTTTTGGTCAAGGAAGAAAATGAGCCTCTGTATATGAGAGTAAAATTAACAAGTCCCAAGGTTTTCATAGGAAACTATGGTCTCATCTTTGCAAACCCTAAATTAAACCCTTGCTACTTAGAGAAACAAAAGCAAGATATCCTCTATTTTGAAGACATTTTTAGGATTTTAGGGACTAAGCATGTGAATACCTCCTAGAGGAGATGGCATAATATTCCCCATAGTTTACAAATTAGGGCATACCACTCACATGAAAGGATGAGGAATGGCCTAGACAGAACCCCACTTTATAAAAGATTTGTTCAAAGGTTGAGGATAAATTGGATAAGGCTAAAGCTTGTTCATCCCTTTCTATTATGCTTACAAGAGAGAAGATATCAAAGAGACAAACAAAGGGAGTAAGAAACCATAGAGGAAAATGTAGCTTTTTATCCTTAAGTGGGAACACGATTTCAGGTATCTTGGGATGTCAAAGAGCTATCAGGGCTATGCATGAGCTACAAACTAGTGAGAAAGTTTCTTATAGGGTGAGAAACACCTTCAGTAGGGGATGATGATGGTTCCCATCAATCCATATATTATAAGGTCCATTTTGATATCATATAACCTATTATGTCCTCTTTTCTCACATTAATTAACATCATCTTGGATATAATATGCTTAATAGCGAGATAAAAGGATGTTTGTCATACTTTGTGGCCTAATGTGGTTAACATGCAAGAAACTAGAATTTTTTAGTGCATTTACTATGCAAAGGCAGGTTGGACACAACTAGAGGAGATGTAGGAGACATGTTCCTTGCATTTACTCACTTACAACTCAACTTTATCCTTAAAATTACTCACTTACAGCTCGAGGATCTACTAGGAGTTGATGCACTCAAGGAATTACGAGGATCTAAGGGAGATAGATCCACTTTTTTTGAGATTTTAGAGGGAATCTTTCCTCTTTCCAAGGTGGTTACCCCTCATTCATTTTTTTATAAATAAACAACCCTAAGAGCACAGTAGGATTCAAAATTTTGGAGCAAAAAGGAGCTATTGAGAGCTCGCAAGCTTGATATTGTCATTTTCATTCCACGTTGTATTTAAACTTTGTTTTATGTCAATGAAAAGATTAATGTTATCTTTCATATGAGTTTTTTTCATAGGGTTGAGTGCCCTTAGGTTAGGGCCCACCCTAGAGGCTCTAGTCTCTCTTTGTGTATTTTGTTCATGCATTGCCTTTTATTGGCACCTTCTCTTGTCTTACTTGATAGAAATTTACTTGAAAAATTTGTTGGTGTAGTTCTAGTTACCACCTCTCTTGTGGGAACTGTGGTTGAAGAATATTCTTTAGAAAGCCAAAAACATGTGGTTATTTTCCTTTGCATTAATTAGACCTTAAATTAATGTTCTTTTACATAATTTTCTTTTGCATACTTATGATTTAAATCACATTTATCTTTAAGCTTTCATGGATGTAAGTCATATGCATGCTACAAGTGAGATTTTCTCTTGATGCAATAAGATTCAATGCATCCCCCTTTCCACTTGGTTTCATAAAATTCAACTCACCCTTTCTTATTTAGTACATTTTGATGTGAATTGATCATTAGTTCTCCACTCTTTTCAAGTTGCAAAGAGGATTGTTTGTTTGCTTTGCAAGTACTACTATTGGCTTGCACGATTGGCACATCCATCCTACATTCTCTCTATCATCATCATCCTCTCCCTCCTCATCTTATAGTGCCCTCAAAACTCTGCCATGGAAATTACATTTTTGGGTCATTGGAGGACACAGTTTGCATTTGGTTTTGTGCAAAATGGGCTTGTTTTGTGCAAGATAGGCCTATGAGAGGTGCTAGGCTTGGAAAAATCCTTAATCTACCCTTTCCAAACTTTAGATTACTTTTTCCACCCTAGTAATTCTAATTGATCCAATCTTGTAGCAAAAGAAGACAAACCTATAGAAAAACAGGATAGAACTTTCGTTTTTGCAATTAGCTTATAACTCTAAGCTTATGCAATTTACTTTCATAACTAAGCTTGTAAAGTGGTCGCTCTTGGTCTAGTACATTGCTTCTCCATTACTTGAAGGTGGCATGAGTAGAGGTTAACCTAATCCCACTGTCACCTCTTAATTTTGTACAAAGACCAAGTTGTGGTAGCCTTGGGAGTTGCAGCACTCTGGTTGTAATACTGGGGCTCATCACAAATTTCACCATTTTTTTCTATCACCTCTTTAGTAATGACATTTTCATTCCTTTTGTTGAAGATTATTTCTAGATCCTCTCCTATAATACATAAGCCATTATTGCTAGTATGAGTTATGAAACTATTTCTATGTGCTCATCAAGCCACATAACTCCACCATGTCACAAATTAACATAAATTTAACATAGGCCTTTACTCCATTACTATAACAACCAAAATGGGAGAGATTTAGAAAATTAAAAATACTTAATTTTTGTAGAGCCTTGGCTCATTGTTGTGGTTTGTATACCTATGGAAGTCAGGGTTGCATCCTAATGATTATGTACCTTTCCTCTGCAAATTGGTGAAACCTGTTGTGGTCTATGACACCATGGTTTCCTTATTTCAGCTTGTCTACCATACCAAGCATGTCTCATTCCTTGATAACATCTAGCAATCAGTAGATTATTTTTCAACACTTATGGATATTGTATTTTAGGTTTTACATCTCACTATGAAGGTGGTGCACCACTAGCACCCTTTGTTATTTCTTTCTTGGGAATTGATGATAAGGCCATGGAGTACATATCTAGTAGCTAAAAATTTCCTCTACAACTACAATTTGATCTTTGAACTTCTCTACATTTTTTACTTTAGACTATAGATCTAATCTCATAATGAAAATGGAAATGGAGGAAACACTTGTGACTTATATTTCTTGGGTGCCTTTTCAGTTGTAATAAATTTGAAGGCATTAGTGGTTTCATTAGCTTATGGATGGTATGCTATATTTTTCTAATAGTGAACCTGGAACTTTTATGCCAACGTTACAATGGTCCAATTTAGAAATGTTGGAAATAATATTGATAGGGGGTGAATCAGTATTTGCAATTCAATAAATTTTCAATTCCCAAACAAATTTATATATGCTACTTTAGTGAAGTGAACTTGTGTGTGTACGCAACTGTGATTAAGGAAACCAGCGTATACCCAGAGAACATATGATTTATTCAATTTATCATATGTTGATCTTTAATTAGTGCATCATTATCTTATTATACAGTAACTATGTGCAACAATAAAATAATAAACCATCACACATGAACACCAAGGTTTAAGGTGGAAACCCAATGCGGGAGAAAAACCACTGGTTGTTGTTGTCTTTGTCTTCTTTTAATATAAATAAAAAAAAATTACAATCTTGTACTAGTGTAGACTCATACTAGTACGTAGGCATCAACCTGCAGAAGGCTACAACCTTCTCTCATTTTCTAGCTTCTACTGGAAAGGAGCTATAACCCCCAGCTCTTGCACTAGCTGCTGTGTTTATTAGTACATAAGTGCCGACCTTTAGAAGGCTATGATCTTCTCTCTTCCTCTAGGGATCACATTTCATTAATTTTCAGACTGGATGCTCCTGTTACACAAAAATACAATATGAAGGCCTCGTTTCATCAAATTTTCATACTGGACCCATCAGAAACTTTGAAACTCAAATTGCATCAACCAACAATCAGTTAATCTAAACAATTAGATCATTGTCACCAAAACATTGTGTTGAACCCAGAAACCTACATCATCATTTAGAACCAGCTGCAACCTCAAAAATCATACATCAGAATGCATATGCTACTTTACTGAACCCAACCTTTGTGTATACGCTACTTCTTTTAACAAAATTCGTGTATACCTTCATAACTACTGAATCATAAAAACTTATGAATCAAATATGTACCAACCAATAATATTCTGAACATCTACTATCAATTTGCAGACATCTAGACAATCAGCATCAAAGATAACCCTTCTCACTTAATCAATCGATCAATCAAACACAAACTACTTATGCATTCAGTTTTACATTCAGATGTAAGAAGACTTCATGGACAGACAGTAGTAAAACAGTAGCAGTGATCAGATAGATCAGTGATTTCTGAACAATATGCTTTTCTTTTGCATACACTACTTGGAAGAGTCGAACCTGCATGTACATGCACCTTTACCAAGGAAAACCAATGTATACATCTACTATATTAACTCACAACTTCATTGCTATTCCAGACTTTAGACATACCTAGATCATGACATTTAAAGAATAAAACATGTGTAAGCAATTAGATTTGGCCCAACCAATATCAAATCACTCACTGATAATTCATTTCAAGTCTCATGATCCTGTTCCAACATTGAATTCAAGGTGCACAAAATATTTCATATTATATCATAATCATAGCCCCTGCAACATCAAATATACTTCAGATAGAAGTATTCCTGAGAAACCCTTTCACTTCCACACCTAGCCCTTTGATCTTCTCCTCCTTATATAGTTTTGGCATTCCTTAATACCTCGAACTAAAACCACACTTAGGACCTGTGGTATTCTTGGACGGGATCAAATGGTCGTTACTCACATAGAAATGTTGATGGCACTTGTATTATCACATAGAATGGGAGATGGGTGGAGTACATGTGATTTTAATGTCTTGCAATGTTTGCATCATCAAAAGTAGTTGTGTGAAGCAAGATGCAGCAGCCACATATTCTACTTCAACTGTAGATAAGGCAATCGAACTTTGTTTCTTGCTGAACCAAGACACTAATCATGATCTCTTATAGAATGCACCTCCACTAGTTCTTTTTTTATTATCAACATTTCCTACCCAATCTGCATTTATATATGCATGAAGACTAAGATCTGTATCTTTAGGATACCATAGACCAAAGTCTTGAGTTCCTTAAAGATATTTGAATATTCTTTTTACTGCTTGAAGATGTGATTCTTTTGGATTTTCTTGGAACCATCCAACAATTCCTACTGCATGCATGATATAAAGTATGGTACCTATTAGATAAATCCAATCATAGATCTATATGTTGGTTGGTTCATTGCAGGTGATTCATCATTAGAACTGAGACTGCATCCTATTACCATTGGAGTACATACTAGTTTAGAATCTTCCATTCCATACTTCTTCAAAATCTTCTTGAGATATTTAGTTTTTGAAAGAAAAATGTCATCTTTTGTTTGTTGTACTTGTAGACCAAGAAAATAAGTAAGTTCACCAAGTAAGGACATTTCAAATACTTGTTGCATAATCGAGGCAAAGTTCTGACTCATAGCTTCTTCATTGCTACCATAGATGATATCATCAACATAAACAACAATAATTAGTAGTTTATCATTTTCAATATTTGTATATACTTTGTTGTCTACATAACCTTTTTTGAACCCTTGTTGTTGTAGATATACATCAAGGTGATAATACCAAGCCCTTGGAGCTTGTTTTAGTCCATAGAAAGACTTTTTAAGCTTGCATACAAGTTTTGCATCATTTCCTAGAATAAATCCTTCTAGTTTCTCAATATAAACTTCTTCTTATAAATCTCCATTAAGAAAAGTTGATTTTACATCCATTTGATATACTTTGAATTTTTGAAAACTAGAAAGAGAAAGAAACATTCTTATGGATTCAAGTATGGAAATAGGTGCAAAAGTTTCTTCAAGTCTATACCTTCTTATTGAGCATACCCTTTACAAACAAGTCTTGCTTTGTTTCTAATAACCTCTCCATTTTCATTCAACTTATTCTTTAATATCCATTTTGTTCCTATGATATTTTTATCATGAGTTCTAGGAACTATTTCCTAGGTATCATTCTTTTCAATTTGGTCAAGTTATTCATCCATGGCCTTATCCCAACATTCATATTTACTAGCTTCATTTACATTTTGTGGTTCTATGGATGATAGTAATGCTAGATAACTAGAGGTACCTATAAAATTTCTTCTTGTTTGTACTCCAAACATTTTTTCTCCTAGAATTTGAAATTCTAGATGATTCTTTTGAACATACTCGGATGGATTCTTTTCCTTGCCTGTTGTATCTTCTTCTGGTGCTTCATTGGTTTCTTCCTCTATATCATTTTGATTTGATATAGGAAAGAATTCACCATCTTCCTCATTGTCATATTCCTCTATTGATTTCATTGGTTCTAGATTTCTGCATGCTTCATCAATTACTACACCAATGCATTCAACAATTTTCCAAATTCTTTTATTATAACATTTGTATCCTTTACTTTTGGATGAATAACCGAGAAGAATTCCTGCATCTTCTCTAGGTTCAAACTTACCAAGTTTTTCATCAGTGCTTTTGATGAAAAATTTACTTCCAAAAACTCTAAATTTTTTTACAATAGGGGGCTTGCCATACTAGAGTTCATATGGAGTTTGATCACTATTTACCCGAACATTAGCTTTGTTGAGAATAGTCACAACACCAAATGCATATTAGGTCCTTATACTACTAGTGTAGCCCCTTATTGTTATTAGTGCAACCCCCTTATTATATTTTTGCACCCGTGTAGTACCCATATTGTTATTATTGTGCCCCATAGAAGCCCACTATTGTTATTGTTGTGCCCTTACATTATTATTGTTATCTAGGCTCTGATTATATTATGACCCTTTAGACTCCTATATATAGAAATGAGGTCTTGTCATTTGTATCATCCAAGAATTGCTCATTTGTGGAATGTAAAGGAGGTTTCCCCCTCGAAGAGGCTGATTTATAAGGCGTTGATCTTTCTTTTCTATCTTTTTGTGAGCTTGTTTCATAACATTTGGTATCAGAGCTTTGAATTCTATGGTTTCGTTGCTCCAAACCGAACATCATGGAATTTTCATTACAACTTTGTTTCTACAATGTTTCAGAATCTAAAAAAAAAAAAAAACCATTTGAGCTGAAATCATTTTGAACCTTGGGTCTGAATTTAAGATCTTGTTTCACTACATTTTTGAAGATATGATCTGATGAAGTTAGGGTTTTTGCAGACTCCCAAATTACATTCCAAATAGGTGACCTTGGGAAAATTGTCATAACTCTTTTTCTAAGCATCAAATTGTAATTTCGTAAGGCTTTACAAAAAGAGTATGCCCTGTAGTTTTTTTTGTATTAGCTTCAAGTCTTTAGGTCGAAACAATGATACATGGCACTTTGTACAAGTTCTCTCTACTGAACCGGTCTATAATCAGGTCATCGTGGGAGATTTGGCATAATGCTTCATTGGAGAATCCAATATTGATCAAACTTGTGGGGTTAGAAAGAGGACCGAATGATGAGCCTCATAAATGGGTAATTATATGGGCTCATTTTACCTCTAACCTAGTCAAATCAGCCATTCTCTTAGCTTATTGTATCGTTTTCTGATTATATGTATGCTTATAGGGTGAGTTAAGCTAGTTATTATGCCATGTGGTCTAACATGTATTTAATGCAAATTATTGATGAATTTCGAGGTAAAAGTCAAGGATCTAGTGGTCAAACTATAGCAATAACTCAAAGTAGATAGAGGAGAGGACTTATAGGAGGGAATCCCCCTCATTTATTTCTCCTCACTTTGAGTTCCCCTTCATTCAGCTCAGAGTACAAGCAGTCGAATCATGCACTAGAAGGCAGCCGAGCAAGTGGAAAATGATTGATAGTTATCTCGAGTTTTGGGAGCCAAGCATCCCTGATTTTAAGGAAGTTGTTGGTAGCTTCAAATGTATAAGTAGAGAGGACTAGGGCCTCACTAGGGTTGACTTCTTTTGTTTGTGTAAAATCTGCTCAAATTTTGAGCTTACTATTTTATGACAATTTTATGTAATCTTTCTATTTTTTGTAATGAAAATGGAATCCTTTTTAAGCTAGCATTGAGTTACCTCAGAGCATTGAATCTCTTGGGTTAGGGCCCAATCCAAGTAGCCAAGCTTCTCCTTACTTGTATTTGTATGCTTTACTTTAGTTTGTAGATTAGTTTGTTGTTAGATGTATTTCTCTTATGGTTAAGAATAGGTTGTTTTTGATGATTTAGTAGATTGCTTCCATTTGTGCTTTCTATAGTAGGTTAAGCAGTGATCAGAGAAGATTCAAAAGGCTAGAAATAGTGCCTTCGCCTCTCTTCCTCCATTTGGGACCATGATTTGAGAAAAAGACTCTCTTGCTGCCCCAAAAACACACATTTTCCTCATTCCTTGGATTTATAGTGTTTGCAGCTCTCTAGTAGGTTGATAGTCTAGTTTCGCTTTGCTTTCGATCTTCTTTATCATATTCACTTCCTGACTTTTAATATTCCTTTTGCATTCTTTCCTTTCTTACAGTATTCCCCATCATTTCCTTCTCTACATCATAGTTTGCGCCATTTTAATGCAAAACTCTGTTTTTCCTCGGATGCACTCATTTCATTGGTTTCTTGATTTTCTTGGTTGACTATTAGTTTCTATGTAGTAGATCTATTCTAGAAGTAGGCCAATTTACTAGCAATCACACCCTCCATCTGATCCATGCCCTATAGGTCTCCCAAACCTCACCTCAATTCTGCCCTAGTTTCCTTCATTTTTCATAGAACTTCTTCATCTCTCCTTGAGCAAACCCAATCATATTTCTCTCTCCTGGTAATTGATGGTAGACCTTAGGTGCCATAACACTTCATCCCAACCTTCATCCACCTTTTCCACCCACTCTTACACCCTCAAAACAGAAAAAATTGCTCTCGGCCTCTTCCTGTAGGCCTCTTGTAGTTTCCCTATTTTCCTCGTGTACTTTTCTTGTGTCCTCCTGTAGTTTTTCATGTACGCTTTCTTTTGAAGGCCAAGTGTGGGAAACACTTCCAGAATGCCACCTAAGACCTCCTAGGACCCATCCACACCATCCTACATCTTCCCAAGCTCCAAAAATGCCCTCTAACACCACCTGTTCGCTGCCACACTCACACACAATAAATTAGATGCATGTTAAATTCATATAAAAACACATAAAAATCCAAAAATATGTTTTTTTTATTTACTTCCATAAATAGCATGGTTAGATGTTATTTACTTCCTTGAGTAGGTAATGGCATTTATTTCATGATTTTCATAATGTTTTTGGCAAAAGTAGAATTAGCTTGTTAATTAGGGTTTACTAGGTTTTGATTTACATTCCAGTCTTTCTCCTTTCTGTAGTTAGAATAGCATCTGTAGAGTAATATTTCTTTCCTTTCATCACACATAGAGCTTCTTCTGAAATCTATAGAAGTTGGCTTGAGCTCCTAGTGATCTCGCGCCGGCTAACCAAGTGACAACCTATAGTGAGAACTAGTACCTGTGCATATAGCGTCGACACTTCCAAGTTTGTTATGAACTACTGGGTTGATAAAAGTAAAGTTGGTAGCCCAGGAGTTGCAGCATTATTGCTGCAATACTGGCACTCACCACTTTTTGGCACTGTTTTTGGGGAAGAACCAGAGTATTTTGTGATTACTACTTTCTTCTATTTCCTATTGCAACATTTTGCTAATAGTTTATTTCAACGAAAGTAGATTGGTAGTTTCTTTTCTTTTAGTTCTGCATTTCCTTACTTTCCTTTTCAATTCTACAAATTTCCATTCAACAAGTTCATTTCATCTAGTTGCAATTTGTTTTGTTCAATCACAATTTCAGTTTTTGCAAGTACTTTCAGTGTGGGGAAAAAGAAACAAAAAATCAACCAAAAATATTTCCTTTCATGTCTCGTAGGAGTAGAGTTAACTTAGGAAAATTTTTGCTCAACACCCCCACTGCTTCACACAGCCAGCCTTCTCTCTTATTTGGTGGCTGCAATCAAGAAGAACCCTTAGGTGAACATCCAAACATATTTGAAGAACCTATAGGGGAAGAATAAGAAGAAAACATATTCTACAAGTTCGGGTATCCAAGAGAGTTAGTCACAGACCAAGGCAGTCATTTCACTTCCAACCTAATTGAAGACCTGCTCACACATCATAAGATAAAGTACAAGACTTCCACCCCTTACCATCCACAAGCCAATGAGAAAGTGGAGGTCACTAACAGATCATTGGAAGGGATCATAACCAAGGTAGTGAGAAGCAGCAGAAAATATTGGGCAGACAAATTAGTTGAGGCCACTTGGGCCTACAACACAACATGGAAGACCACTACCGAGTTCACACCCTATGAACTGGTCTATGGGAAGAAGGCTTTGTTATCAATATATTTTGAACTCAATACCCTAAGGATGTCAGTTTAGTTGGACCTAGACCTCAACCATGCACAGAAGGAGAGATTACTTCAGCTCAATGGATTGGATGAATACAGATTGCAAGCCCTTCTCCATAAAGAGGTAGTTCAGCTTTGGAGAAAGATATGGCATGATAGAAATATCAGGGAGAAGCAATTACAAGGGGAATATTAGGTACTACTCTATGATTCAAGATATAAGGATTTCAAAGGCAAGCTAAGGACAAGATGGCTGGGACCCTACACTGTGGAGAAATGCAATGACAATGGTTCAGCTTTGGAGAATCCACAGTAAGAACCATTTTTTGCCAACATTTCGAATCCCAACCGGGATCCATCATCAATACCAATTGAATGCTTGATAGAAGAAGAGTTTATTTGAGAGATAAACAGTAAAGAGGACAGAAAATTAAGATGAAGGTCGGTTGTCACTATTTTCCTTTGATGAGAGGTCGGCCAATTTCATTTAATAATTTAATTTATATTAATAATAATTATATTAACATTTTTTAAATACTAATATTAGTATAATTATTATATTAAAAAATTATTATTTAAATATATTAATATATATATATATATATATATATATATATATATATTATATATGTATATTATTAAATGAAATTGGCCGACCTCTCATCAAAGGAAAATAGTGACAGCCGACCTTCATCTTAATTTTTTGTCCTCTTTACTATTTATTTACTATTTATCTCTCAAATCAGCTCTTCTTCTATCAAGCATTCAATTGGTCCTGATGATGGATCCCAGTTGGGATTCGAAATGTTGGCAAAAAATGGTTCTTATTGTGGATTCTCCGGTAACTAAGTCAAAATAAATAAGCCACAAAGGTCTTAAATCCAAGTTCAGCTCTTATCAGAACCATTAATGATGAAGCCATCCCCATGCTTGTCAACGGACATAGGTTGAAAGTCTACAAGAAACCCCTCTCCAAGTGAGAGTTTATTGAAGATTTTAATAAAACAGTTATGGTAGTGGAGCATGTTTTAGCTTCCACTTCACCCACTCACTGAAGAAAAAAGATAAAAAATAAGGACTCAAGTGAAAACCTTCATGAGGTGCTTGAGTCCCATCATTGGGTTGAAAACCTCTTCTAAGGCAGCCTAGTGATGTAAAAAAAAGGGGGGGAAATAATAAGATCCCTGGGTGAAAACCACCCTTGGAGGTGCCCAGGGCAGGTAGTTGAGGTGAAAACCTCTCTGAGGTGCCCTAGTTGTTTTAAAAAAAAGAGAGAGAGAGAAAAAATGAATTTTTATTGCATTGAAGCTTTGCAAGAGGGTTACAAGGAGCAGAAGAAGGTGCCAAGGGGACCCTAACATTCATACCAACATCCATCTCATCTTCTCCACACCTTCCTCCACCATTTTTTACATTTCTTTCACCCCATTGTACCTCTTCGTCAAAAACTGTGTTTTCTATAGGAGGCTCTATTTTTTCTACAGGAGACTAATGTAGGAATTACAGAGAGCCAAAAGTGTCCACAAGAGGCAATTTGAGGGACACGAAAAGCTTCATGAGGAACCTATACGCCCTCTTACCATATTCAAACCTCCTTGCCATCATTTCCAAGCCTGCATCACACTCCAAGCATCATTATTATTATTTCCCTTTCCAAGAAAAAAACACAAAAAAACTGTTTTTCAGTTTTGAAAAAAAAAACAAAAATAAAAGGAGGAAAAGGCACCGTTAACTTTACCTGAAGCTTACCTACTATCCCTCCATCATTCATCTCCACCTCTGGCATCATTCTCAAGCTCCAATCATGGGAAATAACTGAAGTTTCAAGGGGAGAAGAAGCTACTGGATCTCCTGTAGGAATTCCTGTAGTCGTTGATCCCATAGAAGTCCAGGAATTCCTGTAGTCGCTGATCCCATAGAAGTCCAGCACCAACAGCAAGGGACAACACATCTAAAGATTGAAAAGGCACATGCAGCTCAACTCCAACAAAAGAAGAACATACAAAAACACACAACAACGCATCGGCAAGCAGAGATAACATGCATGAAGGAAAATGAAGGCATGTAGCAGAGAAAGCCACAACACCTCACAGTCGATGGTAGCAAATACACTTGGATTACAGGTAAGTAACGAAGTCACTCCTCTATCTTCATTTGTGTAATTAGGAATCATACAGAGGCAACGAGATGGTTGAAATTGAAAGAGCGAAAGGTGGCCAGTTAACTTGGCCACCTTCATTTAGTTGACTCCACTTAACTGAGATATCACCCACACATGTGCACAGTCAACTCAAGCAAAAGATGTGAAAGAAAAGTAGTGGGAGGAAGAGTTAACTCCAACGTAGTAATGAGGGGATGATTACGAGGGGGGTCATGATGACCAAGCAGGTGGGGACTAGTGGTCCTAATCTAGGCAACATACACCTTGCCAGCTCAGCACTCATAACCAAAAACAACCATAAAAGGTAATGAGAACTCCTCCCTGCATATTCTCACCACCTTTTCTTTAGATTCTCCTCATAACTCAGCCACACAGCAATCTTCTTATGCCCCCACAACCTTGTACCCACCATCCTCCATCGATTTCCTCCATATTTTTTCTCTCGACATTTTCTACAGGAGCACCTACAAGAAATCTACGAGAGGGACAGCAGGCTTCTACAGGAGGGGCAGTGAGTCATTTTGAAGGGAGGAAACGTGATTTTTGGCACAAATTTCAATCTGAAGAGGTATGGTTCATGAATTCCCTATGTGGAAAGGAAAATAATAATAATAAAATAAAAATAAATAGAAATCTGTTTTTTTTTTTAAGCACAGTCCCCTCTATTTTTCTATTTCACTCAAAATTCTTTGTCACCACCTCTAAATCTGGTTTTTCAAAAGAATTACAAGCAGTATGACAAGGGGGTTTATGAGAAAAAACCCACTAACTCCACTAGACTCCATGCACATCCTCAAGTGGTGGAAATATTTACAAGGGCAAACTGGATGAATTTCTTTGAGAAGTTTAGAAGGTTTGATGATGAAATTGCCCATGAATTTGCTCTCTCTCTAGTCCCTCACACAATAACTCATGCTATTGTAACCATTAGAGGCCTCTCCATTGAAATAACCCCTGAATTCATCAGTAGGGTCACTACCCTTCCTCTTGGGCTACATTGGAGTAAAGATGAGAAAATAATTGGCCAGGCTGCCAAGAGGAAATTTTTCCAAGATAACAAAACCCCTGTTGAAGACAAAAATGGAATTAGGAGGGGTAGTGTACCATATCCCTGGGATGAGGTTAGCTACCAAGTGATCAAATACATTTCTTGTGAGGGGAGGCACAACATTTTTTATGGATATCGTTTTAGAATCCTCCAAGAATTGAGATATGGCATGGATACCCCAGCACATCAAAAGCTTGGTATCCTTTTCTTTCTCCTTCAATCCCTCATTGACTCTAGCACCAAGATACAATAAGGAAATTCATGGCAGCTAGCTCACCATGTCCTAATCAAGATCCTAGTAGAAGAATCCCTCCATACCCTTACAATCCCTATAGCATGGGAAGTTTTCAGAAATATGACAGCTGAGGATGACATCAAGGCATTAACCTATGATGTCAGTCATACTGTCAGTGAGGAGGAAGAACAGCAAGGAGGAGAAGATGAAGCCAGTGGTGACATAGCAGAGAAAGAGAGGAAGTAGGAAAGAAAAGAAATAGAGGGGAGAGTTGAAGAGACAGAACATGAGGTAGAAAAAGAGACAGAGAAGGAGGGGAAAAGGAATAGAAGAGGGAGAAAAGGAGGTAGAGAGGGAAGAGAAAATAGAAGAGTCCCCTGAAACTTTGGAAAGAGAATTAATAGCTACCCTCATTGCCATCAATACACCAGTCAAGCAAAAGCAGAAAAGGAAACGAAAAACCTCCATGTATTTCAGGGCAAGGAAGAGTACCAAAATTAAAACAGGCAAACCTCATCCCTTATCAAAGACTCTAATTAACATTGAAGATTCACCATCTACCAAGGTGAAAGAATCTCCTTCTAAGATACCCATAACCTATGAAAGGAGGACTACAAGATCTTCTACATTGAAGGGAAAGGCAATTCTATAGGACTCCAAACCAGACCTACAAGAGACTAAAAGAGTCCTACAGGAGACACTGTCCAAACTACAGGAGACAAAAAAACTTGAGGAAAAGATAGGAGGACAGCAAGAGGTGAAAGAGGAAGCACAAGAGCTACAAGAACCTAACCCCTAGCCTAATATTGACTCCTATTATAGACTACTTGAGAGAGGCAAGATAATCCCATAGAAATTTGCAATTCCACTGTTTTTCGAATTGTAAAAAGAGAGAGTGAGAATGTATAGGTGGATGCAGATAGCCAAGTCCATAGGAGTTGAGGATATTGGCCACATGGAAGACAAACTCAGGGAAATGGGCAGGGAATTGTCTCAGAGACAAAGAAGCCATTACAAGAAGCCACCATGAGAATGAGAATGAATGACTAAGGAGGCAACTGCAGGAGAAAGAGACTCATTTGGCATATATGGCCAACTTATCCATAGAACCGTTACAATGCAGAACACCATCCAAATCTTATGGCCTCTATCTGAAGGATCAATGGCTTCAATTCCAAATAAAAACATTGGCACAAAGAGGCATAATGCCTTTCCAAGACTACAGGAATTTCATGGATTTGTGTGACCAAAGCACCTTCGAGGAAAAAGCAAATATGGTAGAGTTCTATTTACACAACATGGCCCTCACAAACGTGAATATGTGGGACCCCAATGCCAAGCTAGGGGATCTGCAATTAATGGCCATGGAATCATGGATGAACCATGAAGAATTGAGGGCAGTAGAAATGAAAAGATTGTTAATAAAAGAGTAGAATGAACCATTGATGATAAGAGTTGAGCCATCAGATCCTATGGCACTCATCAGCACACACAACCTACTTCCCAATGACCCTCAGATTGCCCCTAAATATCTAGCCAATTAGGAACAAGCCATTACACACTTTGAAAATATGCTTAGGATACTTGGGAATGACTATGTGCATGCATGCATGAGAAGATGGAACACCCTAACCCACAGCTTGCAGATCAGAGAATAGCATTCCCCCATGAGGTTGAAGGAGGAATTGAGAAGATTTCCAGTGTACAAGCGCTCCATGCAAAGGCTAAAGGTCAATTGGATTGGCCTCAAACTGAGTCCTCCATTCATATTAAGCATGTTGGAAGGCAAAAGAGAAGAAGAACAGAAGGAGTAATGGAAGGACATAGACAGAAAGGCAATATTTTATGGAGAACATTGGCAAATCACATCAGAAGCCTGGAATGCTAGGGAGGCCACCAAGGCCATGAAAGACTAAGAGATTGACTAGGTTGCTCAGAGGATGAGCAACACCTTTAGTAAGGGGGTGATGATGAGTGTCATAAATTGGTAATTATATGGGCTCATTTTACCTCCTAACGTAGTCAAATCAACCATTCTCTTAGATTATTGTATGATTTTCTGATTATATGTATGCTTATAGGGTGAGTTGAGTTAGTTATTATGCCATGTGGTCTAACATGTATTTAATACAAATTATTGATGGATTTCAAGGTCAAAGTCAAGGATATAGTGGTCAAAATGCAGCAATAACTTGAAGTACATAGACTAGAGGACTTATAGGAGGGAATCCCCCTCATTTATTGCTACTCACTTCGAATTCCCCTTCATTCAAATCGAAGTACAAGCAGTTGAACCATGCACTAGAAGACAGCCAAGCAAGTGGAAAATGATTGATAGTTATCTCGAGTTTTGGGAGCCAAGCCTCCCTAATTTTAAGGAATTTGTTGGTAGCTTTAGATGTATAAGTAGAGAGGACTAGGGCCTCACTAGGGTTGACTTTTTTTGTTTGTGTAAACTCTGCTCAAATTTCGAGCTTACTATTTTATGACAGTTTTATGTAATCTTTATATTTTTTATAATGAAGATGGAATCCTTTTTAAGCTAGCATTGAGTTACCTCAGAGGGTTGAAGCTCTTGGGTTAGCGCCCAATCCAAGCAGCCAATCTTCTCTTTACTTGTATTTGTATGCTTTACTTTAGTTTGTAGATTAGTTTGTTGTTAGATGTATTTCTCTTATGGTTAAGAATAGGTTGCTTTTGATGATTTAGTAGCTTGCTTCCATTTGGGCTTTCTGTAGCAGGTTAAGCATGACAGTGATCAAAGAAGATTTAAAAGGATAGCAACAATTCCTTGGCCTCTCTTCCTCCCTCTGGGACCATGATTTGAGGCAAAGACTCTCTTGTTGCCCCTAAGACACACATTTTCCTCATTCCTAGGAATTCTAGTGTTTGCAGCTCTCTAGTAGGTTGATAGTCCAGTTTTTCTTTGCTTTATATCTTCTTTATCATATTCACTTCCTGATTTTCAATATTCCTTTTGCATGCTTTCCTTTCTTACAGCATTTCCTTCTATACATCATAGTTTAGGCCATTTTAATGCAAAACTCTGTTTTTCCTAAGATGCACTCATTTCATTGGTTGCTTGATTTTCTTGGTTCACTGTCAATCTATATGCAACAGATCTCTTCCAGAAATAGACCAACTTACCAGCAACCACACCCTCCATCTGATCCATGCCCTATAGGTCTCCCAAACCTCACCTCAATTCTACCCTAGTTTCCTTCATTTTTCATAGAACTTCTTCCTCTCTCCTTGAGCAAACCCAATCATATTTCTTTCTCTTGGTGATTGATAGTAGACCTTAAGTACCCTAACACCTCATCCCAACCTTCATCCACATTTTCCACCCACTCTCACACCCTCAAAACAACGAAAATTCCTCTCAGCCTCTTCCTGTAGGCCTCCTGTAGTTTCAGTGTTTTCCTCGTGTAGTTTTCTTGTGTCCTCCTGGAGTTTTTCCTGTAGGCTTTCTTTTGAAGGCCGAGTGTGGGAAAAGCCTCTATAAGGCTACCTAAGACCTCCTAGGACCCGTCCACACCTTCCTACATCCTCCCAAGCTCCAAAACTGCCCTCTAACCCCACCTATTCGCTGCCACACTCACACACAATAAATTAGATGCATGTTAAATTCACATAAAAATCCAAAAATATGTTTTTTTCTTATTTACTTCCAAAAATAGCATGGTTAGATGATATTTCATAGTGCTTTTGGCAAAAGTAGAATTAGCTTGTTAATTAGGGTTTACTATGTTTTGCTTTACATTCTAGTCTTTCTCTTTTTTGTAGTTAGAATAGCATTTGTAGAGTAATCTTTCTTTCCTTTCATCACACATAGAGCTTCTTTTGAAATCTATAGAAGTTGGCTTGAGCTCCTAGTGATCTCACACCGGTTGACCAAGTGACAACCTGCGATGAGAACTAGTACTTGTGTATATAGCACCGATGCTTCTAAGTTTGTTACGAACTATCGGGTTGATAAAAGTAAAGTTGGTAGCCCAGGAGTTGCAACATTCTTGCTGTAATACTAGCGCCCACCACCAGAGAGCTACCATGGGACGTAATTTAAGAAATTGGAGATCTAAAATTACAAAGTTACAGCCATTTCAAGATCGAGCTCCTAAAATCAAGAAAAAGTGATATGAGGAAGTTTGATGTCAAGGATCCAGTAAATTGGATACTACAAATGGAGAAATATTTTGATCTACATGGTTTACAATTGTTACAAAAAGGTACATATTGCATCTTTATATTTAGAACCGAATCAATTTTTGGTATAAAGTGCTTTGTTCTCATAAACCACTTGTCACTTGGTCAATTTTCACAGAGGAAATGATAGCACATTATGAGGATACAAACAGAAACACCTTATTTAGCCAATTGTTAAATATCAAACAAAAGTTTTCAATGGCAGAGCACATTGAGGACTTTTAAAAATTGAATATAAGGGTAAATTATATTACAGAGAAGTAGAGGATTGATGTCTTCATAAGGACTTTAAAGGATAACATTCAACATGAATTTCGTCTTTGGGAACCTGATTCATTGGAGGAGGCATTCAGGTTGGCAAGAAAATTGAAAGAAAAATTATGGCAACAAGGAAGCCTACCACTCACAACTATAAAGATGGAAGTGTTGATTCCCCTAGCCTTCCACAACCTACAAGGTTGAAACCATAACAATTGGAAGAAAAAAGAGAAAAGGGGCTTTGTTACAGTTGTGATAGAAAATACTCTAAAGGTCATAAATGTGCTGAGAAGAAATTATTTTACATATATTGTGAAGAGGATGAAGAAAAGGAACAAGAAACGTCAAAAGAAGAGGATATACACCAAGAACCAGCCCTAGAGAAAGAAGAAAGTAATCTGAACATATCTTGTAATGCATTGTGTTATAGAAATTTTTTGGCACTTCAACCCCAATCATAAATTTCCATAAACTGAGGCTCTTAAGTCCCTAAAAGGGTTGCTTCACTGCCTAAAGGAACAAGGTCAACTGATTACATCATCTCCCAGAAGTTCTCCACTAAAACCTGCTCATAAATGGTCAAAACTGGACCATACTGAAAGCTCCATGCAGGGGGTGCGATGCATATCACCTTCCCAATGTACAGGTTGCAATGCATACTGTTTTTCTGCTCTGTAGGGTGCGATGGTTGGGAATGGACAAATGGCAGGGACCAAAATGCGAGGTGGAAGATCATGGAATCTTCCAAAAGCTTCCCCTCTAACACTTGCCACTCCATTTTCGACCAGGGATGAGCAAGATATCTTCATTCTCCAAGTGGAAGCAGGAACTATTAAAGAGAAGACACTAATCAAGATCCCAAAAGATGACTCACCTCTCTGTAATCATCTATATATGGATCCCTCATCACAGAGATCCAAAGGCTGGAATTTTGTAATCTATAGAGAAGTGTTGTCAGTATTCTTATGTACATTCATAGTGTTGGGTGATTTTGCTTTGCTTGAGGTGAAAGAAGGGCTTCTTAGCTGGAGGATGATGCTGGATCAGAGCTACTCATGGTTGTAATTCTCTTGCTACTTTTATGTAAATAAATTTATTCTTGTTTCCTTCCATATCCTGGTGTATTCGTTTATATGTGCTTGTATATGGTTAATGTACATCTGATCCTACATTATTTGTGAATTTAGATCCTTGTTTCTTGCATAGTAGTATGTTGATGTGATTCTATAGGTCCTTTTTGAAGCTGAGCAGACAAAGAGCGAGCAGAAAAACTCTATCAAGAAGGAGAGGGAATCGAGCGCAAGACTCAGGTTGGCCCTCTTGGTTCTCCTCTCAATCTATTTTCATAAAAGGAAATCAACAGTAGACTTGATTGTTTTGTTCTTAGATAGCCACACATCTTAGTGGGAATAGTAGCACCCGTGTGGACACTATTCCTGTATAACAAAATGGCAACTCTGTTGGGGACTGACTAGATTACTTGTTAGCCTATCTATCCTTGTTTCTTTTATAAACATACAGACGGAGCCTGAAGTCAAGCCAGCTAGCCTTCGAACTGCATTCGTCATACAAATGCAAAGTAGATCAATGTTGCTTCAGTCAATCTCCGAGTTTTGTTTATAAATTAAACAATAGATCTGCAAGCAATCTAATTGCCCTAAGTAGTGGCTTTAGTAACCTCTTAAATCACCCCTGTGTTTTTACATACATTGATTTGTACTTATTCAGCTTAAACACCTGAACTAAACTGCAAACTGTGAGTGAAGTCTCATTCAGAGTCTCGCACAGTAACCATTGCACCCTGCCTTCAAGGCAGCCTGTATGCATCGCACTTCCCGAATGGAGTAACTTCACTGCATACTGAGTTCACTGTGTAACAAGTCCGATGGTCAGGGAGGACTGATTTTACCTTCCGACTGTGGATTTTTCTCACTGTTTTCAGGCTTATTCAAGAGTTTTTGTTGTCTATAATCAGTGTGCTTCTGTGAATACTCCCTTCTCTTGCATTATTCTGCCTCCTTAGTGTAAAGAACTATAAACATTTTTTTATGTATTGTGCATCGTTTTAGTTCTCTTTTGCGAAAAATAACATAGTCAAACTGTCGCTTCTAGATCTGAAAGTGTCATAGCTTTCGTTTTCAGTTTTAGAAAGCAATCACATTGTTTTAGATAGTTGATTATACGGTTATCATTGCATAAGACTTGATTTACTAGTTTTAAAGTGTCGAAAAGCAATTTCCATTTCAAAATCGCAAAGTGTCTCTCTCGTTTCCACTTCGTTTTGAAAAAGAATTTTGTTGAGTACAGTCACTTTAAAAGTATTTCAATTTTTCACATAGTTTTGTTAGTGTCATTTACACATTAAGGGAACTGAAAACCAATACATGCACGTGCATTTGCATCTTGAATGCTTGGCTTGATTTAGGACTGTGCATTTTAGCGTGTCCTCTGTGCTCTGTGAAGTGTCAAGCCAGGAGTAACTCCAGTTTGGCAGAAAACTGATACGATTAATTTCATTAGGTAGCTATTGTTATATACAAAGAATCTGACTGCTCAGTTCGTCTTCTTGATGACTGTTCACATTCCAAATTCACCCAATCGCAGAGGATTAGGTGTCAACATTCCCCCCCTTAATCTGAAGGGATGTTGGTGAGTCCAAGCATCATTCTAAACCTTTCAAGCTTTTCTCTTCCAAGCGCTTTGGTGAAGATGTCTACAATTTGCTCATTTGTGGAACAATGACGGAGATGGATTGTTTTGGCCTCAACATGATGTCGAATCAGATGATATTTAGTATTGATGTGCTTTATACAATCATGGAACTTTGGTTTCTTGGCCAAATTTATTGCAGAGGTGTTGTCAATCATGAATGGAGTTGATTGTACTTGTTTTACCTGCAAATCTTAAAGAATTTTCATGAGCCACACAATTTCTTTCATTTCTTCAGCTGCTGCCACGTATTTTGCTTCTGTTGTGGAATCTGCTGGAACTGATTTTTTGCATGATCTCCAAGAGACAGCTCCTAATCCAAGACTCATAGCATATCCTGAAGTAGATACTCCAGTTTCTTTGTCTCCATTGAAGTCTGAATCAGAGTATTCAATCAAGCTGAAGTCGTCCACCTGTGTATACTTGATTCCAAGGTCTTGAGTTCCCTTCAAGTACCTTAGAACACTTTTTGCAGCAGACCAATGTCCCTCACAAGGCTTTTGCATAAACCTGGAGAGGATTCCAACAGCCAATGAAATGTCTGGTCTGGTAGTAGTGAGGTAGATGAGACTTCCTACAAGCTGTCTATATTTTGTTGCATCCTCAAATTCCTTTCCTTCATAGATGTGAGCTTTAAGTTTTGTTCCATTGGAGTAGTGAGAGGATTGCATTCTGTCATGCAAATCTGTTTAACAAATCTCCAATGTATTTCTTTTGAGAAAGAAATATGGATTTTGGATGTTGGGTTACTTCAATGCCAAGATAGTAATGAACATAGCCCAAATCAGTCATTTCAAAATTTTTCCTAATTCTTTCTTTATGGATGCAATGTAGCTTTCATTGTTCCCTGTTATTAAAAGATCATCTACATATACCACAAGATATACAACTGTTTTGCCAACTTTCTTGACAAATAAAGTTGCATCATCAAGATCAAAATGATTGAAGTTGAGTTTCAGAAGATGTTCAGTTAGCTTTTCATACCAGGCTCATGGTGCTTGTTTGAGGCCATACAAGGACTTCACAATTTTGCATACTTTATGTTCATGTCCTTTCACAGCAAATCCTTCAGGCTAGGACATAAAAACATTCTCTTTTAGATCTCCATTCAAGAAGGTAGTTTTTACATCCATTTGATGGACTTTTCAACCGTTTTGAGCTGCTAGTGCAAAGAGTGTCCGGATGGTGGCCCATTTTGCTGTGGGGGCAAAAGTTTCCTCATAATCGATCCCTTCCTTCTGTGAAAAACCTTTTGCCACAAGCCTAGCTTTGTGCTTGTCAAGTGAGCCATCAGCTTTGTACTTGTTCTTGTAGACCCACTTGCAACCAATTGGTTTGGTTCCAAATGGAGGATCAACCAGCTTCCAAGTGCCATTTTTTATGAGGGCATCATACTCCTTTTGCATCGCTTCTTTCCATTTATCATGAGAAGCAACTTCTTTGAAGGAAGTTGGTTCAAAATATGTAGACAAGTTCAATTCACAATCATAAGAAACATCCATATCAACAGGTGAATTAGAGTCATCTACATCACCTCCATTTTGCTGGTTTGAATTTCTGGTTCCTGTTTTTCC
>APFE031405039.1:231220-290536 GCA_000404065.3 Pinus taeda | reverse complement strand
AGGAATATAATGAAAAATCAAGCTGGTAGTCTCAGTTTTGAGATCCAGTGGGAAATCTCTGTGTATATTTGTTTTATGGGTTATGCTCTCGCATTTTTATTTTTCTGTGATTTAGAATTCGTATGCAGGTAATTTCTGTACGGGGTTAAAACCTAGAGAGAGAGAGAGAGAGAGAGAGAGAGAGAGAGAGAGAGAAGGGGGAGAGATAGAGAGATAGAGGAAGAGGGAGATAAATAGATAGATAGATAGATAGATATGGAGAGAGACAATGTATGTTTATGGGATAATATAGAGAGATAAAGAAGGAGAGGCATAAGGAGATAGAGGTATACAAGTGTTGGGGGAAAGAGAGAAGAAGAGAGAGACAAAGAGAGGGAGGGAGGATAAAGAGATAGATATGGAGAGAGAGAGAGAGAGAGTGACATGTGTTTAGGTGGCTGAGATAGAGAGAAAAATAAGGAGAGATGGATGAAGGTATAGATGTAAATGGCAGCGAGAGAGAGGAAGAAGAGGAAGATAGAGAAATGTAGGGAGAGGCAGAGAGAGAGAGACAAGGGAAAGAGGGAGGGGGAGAGAGAGGAGAGAGGGAGGGAGATAGACACAAAATGGAAGGTGGAGAGAGCGGGAAGAAGAAAGAGAGACATATAGAAAAATATAAATATAGAATTTAGATCTATAAAGTCATGAATATTTTGGTTTTTCACTAAAATAGATGTATTCATTTTAGTGTAGTTGTTGATTTCTAATTCTATTTGATCACTTACACTAGATGCATTGATTTCAGTGTAGATGTTGATTTCTAATCCTATTTAATACCTTACACTACATGCATTGATTTGAGTGTAGATGTTAATTTCTACTTCTATTTGATTGCTTGCACTTGATGCATTGGTTTCAATGTATATATTGATTTCTAGTCTTATTTGATCACTTGCACTAGATGCATTGATTTTAGCGTAGATGTCGATTTCTAATCCTATTTAATACCTTGCATTAGATGCATTGATTTAAGTGTAGATGTTGATTTTTACTCCTATTTGAATACTTGCACTGGATGCATTGGTTTTAGTGTACATATTGATTTCTAATCCTGTTTAATTGCTTGCATTAGATGACTTGATTTTAGTGTAGATATTGATTTCTAATACTATTTGATTGTTTGCACTAGATGCATTAATTTCAATGTAGATGTTGATTTCTGATTTGATGTAACTAAATGTATGATGTATATTAATATCAAAGTAATTAGATTAATAGTGTGCATTTATTTCAGTGTAAGCACATCTTTGCCCCCTCCATCTATATCTTTACCTCCCATTGTCTCTCCCTATTTATCTCTCTATATCACCCCACAAACATACAAACTCTCTCTCCATATCTATCTATCTATCTATTGTTACATTGTCACTTTGCACTCAAAATTTGTATTTCATCATTTTTCATCGTTCAAGTTACTAACAGTCTCTCTCATCTCAAAAAACAGAGGTAGTTAAGAAAATTTAAAATTAAATTGACCAAATTAATCTTAGACATATTTAACATATTTAAAATGATTGAAATAATTAGATGTTCAACAAATTTTGTATGACTGCGCATGATTGAAACTAGCCTAGATCCATCTTATCCCTGAATCTATCAAGCACTGAGAGGGTTCAGATCTCTCGAGGTGCAAAACTTTCCTCAAGTTTTTGCACTAAAAAAATAATTTTGCACCTCAAGAGATTTGATCCCTCTCAGTGCTTGATAGAATTAGAGTTAAGATGGATCTAGGTTGGTTTATAAGCATATGTATTGGAGGTACTGAGAATGAGATATAATGTTATTTTTATTATTTTTAGGTTTTAAAATTTAGTTGGATTACTACATACTCTTGTCTTCGTTAATCTTTTATTTGAAATTTTATAAAGAAATGATACTTTTATTCTTTATTTAAATGTCTCAAGGAAGATGTTTAAATTATTTTTAATTTATATTTTTTTAATAAATTAAAAATAAAATAAATTATTCCTTATATCATAAGTAAAAGGAATTTATATATTAATTGTTTAGCTTCACTTTGATTTATTATTATTGTTATTGTTGTTATTGTTATTATTATACTAAAATAATTCAATAGGTTAAAGTTTTATAATATTATTTGGAAAAATAAAATTGTTTAGATGTTTTTAATTTTTTTTTTCCACTGGAAAAATCGTAATCTTTCATTAACTTGAAAAATTACATATTGTAGATGCACTATGCATATACTATAAAGTCAGCCAACCTTCTGTGGGCTCATTATATGGTCTATGATATCAGTATATGACCAAAAAACATCGCACATGATGTTCATTATAGTTCTACTATTTATATGTACATATTTTCCATGCAGGGCTCTGTAAAAAAGATTCTGTCCACTTTATACATATAAACTGTTCAAAAGATAAACAAAATTTTGGCCGATATTACATCTCATGGGATAATCCGCCCTATGAGAATGTGGGTCTATATAAGGTCGATGATAGTATTGATATGCATTTGACCCTTGCTGCTCCTCAATCATCCACTCCCCTCGGGTAAGTGTCGTGGCCTCCTTGGAAAGTTGATCGGCACTGATGTTGTGTTCCCTGTAGATATGATTGCAAGTAATGTCATTAAACTGTGCCTTCAATATATTTATTTCATCCAATATGTTACTGAGTGTATGTGTGTGACAAACAGTAATATTTTTGAACCAATCTATGATGATCTTTAAGTCTCCAAAAATATGAATGTTCATGCAATTATGCCCCAATGAGAAATGCATGAGATGACGAAGAGTGATGAGTTCTGCGAAATTGTTTAAGCCAACCCCAAACCCATCTAGACTTTATAATAATGATGTTCATTGATGTATAAAATAAAACCACCCCCGCACCCCTGCTGCTGGGCAACACCATCAAAGAAGGCCCAAGGAAAACATTGATCAGTATGCGGAGGGTCGCGGGGTCATCAAGTACGAGGTTGTGTGCGCTCAGGCATATCATTATAAGCTGATATAATAAGAGCAAATAGGTGTGGCCAGCTCACAGGTTTATCATCAAATATAGCCTGGTTCCGAGCCAACCAGAGGTACCAACAGATAATAATGGGAAGGCGCTGGGTTTTGAATCCTTTGTGACGATTAAACCATGATTCCTAGGCTCTGTTAATATCATCGCCTTCCCATGTGCCTATGAGGTGTATAGATGTGGTTATAGATTGCCATAGGTTCATCAGTGTTGTGCATTTCAGGAACAGGTGGAGACTCGATTCAGTAGCATTTTTGCATAGAGTGCACTAGGTAGGTCCGTATATAGCTCTGCGCATAAGATATTCGCCAGTGGGGACTATACCTTTTAGAATACACCAAAAAAAGAGTTTTGTCCTAAGAGGCACAGTGAGCTTCCAAATTGACTTCCACTAGAATGAGATCAGATCTGGTACATTTTGCGAGATCATCGTTATATAGCCCGACTTTGGTGTATACAATCCATTCTCGGATTGATGCCAAATAAGTTCATCCAACCCTTGTTTAATTCTGATGTGAGATTCTGTCAACGCATTAATATAATCGGTCCATTCCTGGTGCCAGTGGGGTGGAAGATTGATCTGTAGAGTGGATTTCCAGCGCTGATCTAATATAGTTGAGTTTTGAGGATCTGCGATGTCAGCGAGTACTATGATCTCGTGAGTATGTAGGTGCTGTATGAGAGCCTCAGATAATAGATGTCTTCCTTCGCATCCATTCCATGGGTCTGTACCAATACGAGCCATAGATCCATTATTGATTTTCCATACCAGGTTGTCCCTGATGAGAGGCATGGATTTTAGCAGTGCTTTCCATATAGAAGAGATACCGGATTTAGGCTAATTTGGAAGTTGGATCCATTCCATTATGTGCATTGGCCAAATGTAATTGTGATATGTAATGCTAGTCTAGATATTATGACCTGTGAGTAACGTCCATCCCATTTTTGCAGCAAAAGCCTGTGGAAATGTGGGCAGGTCTTTTAATCCCCAGCCTCCCCATTTTTTTGGTAGTGCTATCTTCTTCCATCCCACCCATGCAAATATTTGTTTGTCCTGGTTCCCATTCCAAAGATGTCTATTGCATAATTGGTGTAATCTTGCCAAGATGTTCCTCGGTATCCAAGCAAGAGCCATCCAAAAGACCGGTGTAGCCTCCAGAACAGATTTCACCAATACAAGTCTACTTGCTCTCGATAGATATTGTTGACTCGATATGTTAAGGCGCTTTTCCAGTTTTGAGACAAGCCAAACCCATTCAGCTATATTTTGGCTGATAGGCTTGATCCAGAAGCCTAAATATTGGAGACCACGATCTAAGGGACCAACGCAGAATGGAAATAGTTGCTGAGCAAATTGGGACTCTTGGATAGAGGTTCTGGTGAGGATGATTGATGATTTTGTATGGTTTGCAAGCATCCCGGTGGTAGATGAAAAGAGGTTGAGGATTTTCGAAAATCTACGAGAGTCCCTGATGCTGCCATCAAGGAATATCTCTACAATTGCATACCATGGGATTATCATTACCACTATGGATTATCATTACCACATGGCCAAACAACCATATCCCATATTAGATATCATTTTGGGATTCAACTGCATTAAATCAGTCATTAACGTATGACCATTTCCATGAGAGGTAATCATAACTAATTAATTCTCATGATTTTTGAATAGTTCACTTAGCACTCATTTTAATCCTTTTTCGAAAGCATGAAAAAGTCAAAATATTATATACATATATTTATGCAAATAAGCATGTCTATTTTGGAATATGACTTCTATAATTTTAATTTAATTATCAATAATTATTAGGTTGATGGTAGGGATTTAAATCCATGAAATATTCTAGAATGCTCATACTAGTCTACACAAATCAAAGTTTGAGATTTATATTGCAAGTATTTATTCTCTTTTTCCCTTTTAATTAAATTGATAAATTAAATTCCCGATCGGGATGTGGAACGTTGTCATTCCAGGCAGGCTGGTTGCAAATATGCATATTACTCAGGCAATAATGACCATTGTCCCACACATGCTCAAGGAAGGTAGTGCAGTGTCCTTCGACATGAATGATTGTTTGGTAAGTGGGTAAGGTGGTGGGGAAGAGAATAAGGTAGGGTTGTGGAGAAGGCGAGACCATTTGACGTGCAGTGCAGGTGGGAAAGGTTGTGGAGAAGGGTGGAAATATAGAACAGGGGAAGGTCGATAGCAAGAGAGGAACCTTGGTCACGAATAGATGCCAACAGAAACTGGGTATGTATCTTGGCCTTGCCTGAACATTGCTTCAATATTCTGGTTGGGGGGAAGGGAGGGGAAAGCGACTGAAGAAATGGGGAATGGAATGTTGTGGGTGGCATTGTGGGTACCAATTGCATGCCATGGCCTGGATTTACATTTATATTTTCTCCCAATTGGCCCAGAACCATGGCTGTGGGGGGGGCGGGGCGGGGGGTAAAAGTGGGTTGCGGGGCTATGAGGATCTGCGCTTTGTACCTAAGGCTAAGGGGAAATGGGATAGAGGAATCATGGTAGTAGTTTGCAGAGAAACCACTCGGATAGCCGGAACCCATATGAAATTGAAGTCAAAGCCAGGAACCCTATGTGGAAAACTTGCCTAAGGGACATGAGAGGCCAAGCCATCTCTCTGGGGGCCGAGGGTGCAAGAAGATGGAATCACTACAGGTGTCCTGTCAGATTTTGAAAGGTCTTGTGGGCTCGACTTGGGATGTAACGGGATGACCGACATATAATCCATAGTAAGAGGGTAGGGAATAATGATGGCCTTGGAGTAAGAGTCTGAGAACCCCCCTCTAGTTTCTGCGGGCCTTGGGCTACCCCTGTACACACGCGGAGAGGTATGGAGGAGAGGAAATTCATGCTTGGGAAAGGGGGTGTGTTAAGAATAGTTGGATGAATCTAACTTGTTATGGGTATCATCACGGCTCTGCCAAACAAGTCATGTCCCAAGAAGCAAGAGGACACAGGAGGGGGGGCGGGGTGGTGGTTATGGGAGGTCCAACCCCTCAGAAAGACACGAGTCTGAGCACGTCGGAAACTTGTAGGGGTTGTAAATATGTAGAGCACCTCATTGCTAAAGCAGTTGCGACATACCGTGAAGGGACGAATGTTGGCATTCAGAAGTTGATGGAAGAATGGGAAGAGGAGGTAAAGTAAGAAAGTGAGACTGATGAAGAGATGGAAAATTGGATGACTCTTATTCTAGATCCAGGGAACACTCGAGGGAGAATCACATAGTTTAAACAAATGATTTACATGTACTGGTTAATGAAGAGTCTACTCGATAAGGCGATGGAGAAAATTTCTGTGGGGATTGTGGTGATAGTCCAAGGTCTCCCAGATTACAAGAAATACATGGATAAAATTCTATTCCAGCTGCACAAATAGGATGCCAGGATGGACAAAATTGACCACCATATCCCTTGCACCCTGGAACTGTATGGTATGCCAAGGGCTACTACTGAAGATCCTACTCCCATCGCATTTGCCTCAAAGGAACATAAGGACTATACTCCCCCATGCATAATTGGTTTATGCGGTTAGCTTTTAATTTTTATGATGCATATGGCTTTTACAGTCATATAGTGTCTCCACATGTGATAGAGACATATCTAACCTAACTAGAAAGACTGAAACAATTATGTTTTTGGATGGCTTATAATGCTGACTAGTGGCCAACAGACTTGGTCTCCCCTCGAGGAAAGTTGAGGCCACTTGGTTAATCTGTGTCGTGTAAACTTTCTTACTATATAATAGAAAATGGAATGGACCTGCCAAGCTTAACAAAAAAAAATTGATTGTTTAAAAGTTTCCATATGAACTCAGTTATGGTGTTAATCCTATTTTTAAATTAAGAATCTCCATGATAAAGTGGTGTAAATATCTATGGTTAAGAATCTTGTTCCATTGTTGAATTTAGGCTTCTATGATCCATATCAATAATTTTGAGAAGAGTTTTCGGTGGAAATCACATTATAATTCATTTGTGTGCTTTTGGAACCAACAAATGTGGTTCATCATGAGGACAAGTTGAAGAACGAAATCATGGTTTCCTGTTAAATAGAGAGAGCAGATCAAGATTATATTTGACTAGGAAACAACTATAATAGACTAGGAAATTGCTATATTTGAGTGCACTGGACCAAGGGATAGGGACATGGAGAAATCTATTCATTAATTTATAAGTTAGTTATGTTATATTTATTACCATAATTGAATAAAAGTAATTTATTGTATTTAACTACTAATTATCTAGATAAATAAAAACTTATAATATTCATAGTATATGAAATAATTATAATTAAATAAAGTTAATTATGAATTAACTAACTAATTTCCTAGTGTTCTAATCAGAAGAAATTGTTACATTAATTAACTAACAAAATTAGTTATACTTTTAATAAACCTTTATCAATTTTTATTATTTCATATACTATTAATATTATAAGTTTTTATTTATCTAGATAATTAGTAGTTAAATACAATAAATTACTTTTATTCAATTATGGTAATAAATATAACATAACTAACTTATAAATTAACGAACAGATTTCTCCATGTCCCTATCCCTTGGTCCAGTGCACTCAAATATAGCAATTTCCTAGTCTAATTAAGTAAAGCTAATTATGAATTAACTAACTAATTAGTAACAACTATATTCTTTCTCAATAATTCTTCAATGAATTGAATCTATTTTCCTAGTGGTTCTAATTAGAAGAAATTGTTGCATTTTTAGTTATTTAACTAACTAAATTAGTTACACTTTTAATAAAGTTTTATTAATTTTTATTATTTCATATACCATTATTATTATAGTATTAATATTTACACCTTTGAATATAATTAAATAAAGTTAATTATGAATTAAATAACTAATTAGTAACAACTATATACTTTCTTAATAATTCTTCAATGACTTGAATCTATTTTCCTAATGGTTTTAATTAGAAGAAATTGTTACATTAATTAACTAACTAAATTAGTTATGCTTTTAATAAACCTTTATTAATTTTTATTATTTCATATACTATTAATATTATAAGTTTTTAGTTATCTAGATAATGAGTAGTTAAATACAATAAATTACTTTTATTCAATTATGGTAATAAATATAACATAACTAACTTATAAATTAACGAACTAATTTCTCCCTATCCCCATCCCTTGCTCTAGTCGAGTCAAATATAGTGATTTCCGAGTTAAATATAGTCATTGGATGATCTAACTTATAAATTAACGAACTGATTTCTTCGTGTCCCTATCCCTTGGTCCAGTCCTGTCAAATATAGCCATTTCCTAGACTATTATAGTCGTTTCCTAGTCAAATATAGTCATTGGATGATCTGCTCTCTCTATATTTAACAAGCATCCATGATCTGGTTCTTCAACTTGTCGTGACAATGAACCACACTTGTTGGTTCGAAACACATCGACAAATGAATTATAATGTGATTTCCATCAAAAAGTCTTCTCAAAAATCTTGTTCCATGTTTTGTTAAGGGTATAAATGTTTAACTTACATATTATCCTCATCCTCATGCCGACAATTTGTTTTGGTAGACCCAAATCCTTCATGGCTAATTTGTTTGCCCAAATATTTCTTCAACCTAATGATCATGTTCTTATAATGTCCGAAAATGTGCATGTCATCCATATATAATAGTACTATAATATCATTTTATTGGTCATACTTCCTTATGAAAATACAATGATGAGCCTCTAGTGTTCCCTTTACCTTCTACATTGAATCCTAAGGACTACTCCATATAAATCCCTTCCTTTCATTATGCATAGAGTAAAGCTATATTTACATCTAATTATTCACATTCCAAATCTAAAGAAGAAACAAGACCAAGAATATCTTTCATGGATGACATGTTAACAATAGGTGATTCTTTTAGTAAGGTTAATACCATTTTTTTTACAAATCCCCTTACCACTAGCCTTTCCATGTATATTTTTTTCTTCCCTTCAACATCATGTTTAATATTGTACACCCATTTGTTTTCTAGGGAATTTCTTCCTTTTGGAAGCTTTAATAAGTCCCATGTTTGATTTTCTACCAAAGAGACCATTTCTTTCTCCATTGATTTCTTCCACATGTTGCTAATTTCCAATTTACAAGTCCCGTGAAAACAATGAAGTGCACTTTCAATCTATTAGAAAAGTATGATTTGATAGTGGATACCTTTGTGAGGGCTTATGAGGCCTAATATACTTACGAACAAACTGTGGTGGTGTGTTTTCTATTTGGATCTCTTGTAACATATGTGGCAAGGTTTATTATTCTTGTTTCCCATCATTTTCCACTTTTTTTTCCATCATACTATTGAATTGTTTTCCTATATTCTTGCAATGGTGGGTATTTTCATATTATCATGCAAACCTATCAATTATTTTCTTAATCTCCACGTCACCTATAGACCTTTTCTAAATCTCTAATTCATTAAATATTATATCCTTTATTATAAAAATGTTGTATTTAATTAGATCCAATAGACAATAACCAAACTCATCATCCACATATATTGGGAAAATACATTTCATGTATTTATCATCTAATTTGGTTATATTCTCTTTGGAAATGTGTAAATTCTTCACATCTAGAGATTTTTAGGTGAGAATAATTTACCTACTTACGAATCCAAACATCTTCGAGAATGCCACCATCTAGGGATATAATAGGTGATTGATTTATGAGATAATAAGTTGTCCTTATTGCTTCTACCTAAAAGTGTTTTCCCAATCTAGAATCTAACAATATGTGTAATATACCCCCTACTAACCCCAACCCCGAGCAATGTTAGCAAGAGCTAGTTACTAAACTGACCCAAGCTGCAATGTCCTATTATGTAAATGGGGTCTAAACTTTTCACTTTCCTTTACTCTCAAGAACTCAAAACATATGATACCATAAAATTCATCTCGCTGAGATGTTTTTGACGATATAAATTTCACTCTGATCTAACTCCTGGATCCAAATATTACAAATTTAATTAGTGGAACCTCACCAACTTTCTAGGTGGCAACCACATGGTTCCCATGTGGTAATCCCAGTCAACCTCTCTTTGCCACATGGAAGTAATGCCATAGTTACCGACCCATTCCTCGTGGTCATGTAATACACCATGACATAGTGGGCGCGACCTGATCTATGATGCATATACACTACGAGGTATTAAAGGTATAGGCTCCTTGAGAGCCACATCACCTCGTAAACCCTCTCCTCGAAGGTAACACTTTCCACCTCTTGTCATTCCTTTTGCGGGAAATCGTTTTGGGACTATGTGGAGTCTTTCGATCCCTTCTCCATTGTGTCATCTCATCATTTTTCATAGTAGCTCTCACTCGATACCATGACATCATAGAAATTGAATCTCAAGATTTATTTGTACATACCTTTGCTGTTACTTTAGGGGATAAAGTGTTAGGATTGTGTGGATTGTCATAGCCCTCATTTTCAATACATCCTCATGACTCGCATGACTCCAAACTTCCACTTCAAATTATGCACACTGACCCACTATTTCATGCACTACTCAAACCCACTGAACAAGCCCCATGTGACACGTCACCTTGGAAATTAAATCTCAAGAGTTATACCATGCCTTGTGTTCAAGATATTCATAGTTTGGGGTATGGGGTGAAGTTATTTGTCTCAAGCATCAGGGCGATGTTATTTCTCATCACATCCTCCTTTCCATATGCCACATAGATTTAAGTCCCACTACAGAGCTCTCCCATGACATTTACTAGGGGCCTTTCCTTCATTGTATTTGCACTGGACAACAACCCCAATGCCATGTAATCTTAGATATTTTACCCTAGGAATTTCCCTTCATGCTCCACTTGAAACCTCTGAGGTAACAAACCTTCGAGGTCATCCAACGACCATGGTGCTCACTCTTCGATGACTTAAATATCTCTTCCTTAAGCACTTGGTCACTATGCCTGGTCATAGGGTCAAAGATGATTTATGCCATTCCTCTAAAGGCTATTGAAATTCAAATGTTCTTGCTGTAACAATCACTTATTACAAGATATTTATTTATGTTGCAATTTTAGATAAGAAATTGTAGATAGAACATAAATCAAATGCACAATAGAAGAAAAATAAGAATAAAAATGGAAATGAGACACAAAGAATATAGGTCCCATGACCAGGGTAAAGCACAAAAAATTCTTCTTCTATTAGAAAGCAATTATTCAGTAGAGATACAAAGTACAATGAGAGATCAAGAGAATGAGTAAGTTCACCCAAATCTAAACAAGATGTAGCATGAATATCACTGGTAGTATCAACAGATGCACACACAGGATCAACCTTCCCTTCAACTGAATCAACACTTAAACACTGAAGCATTGAATCAACCTTGTCTCACCAAGTTCTACTCTTACTCTCCAATTCTCTCTCTCTTAGAATCTTCTTCAACTCTCTCCAACTCGTTCTCAAGTTCTAATTCTTCTTTCAAAATGCACAAGTAGTGACAGGATAAATAATGAGGCACATATATATAGCAGGAACAAGAAGTCCATGCCATAAAGGAGGAGTAACTCGCATTCCAAGAGAGAGTAAATCATGCCAATTTAGGAAATATAACTCATCCCATTAAGGAGGTATGTATGCCTTTATAACTTATACTTTTAAGAGAGCGTGTATCATATGCAATAAAGAGTTCATAAGAGGAATATTTATGACATGATTTTATTGAGTGTAAGATAGTGTATGAGAATATTTTATGATATGCTTTAATGAGTGAAAGAGAGTGTATGAGAACATTATTGAGAGCCATGATTGAGTGACTTGAATTTGTTTTTAATAATAATAATATAGTAATAATGATGATGATGATGATGATGATGATAATGATGATTAAGTCAAACTTGAATGATTAGGATTGATTGATGATCAGAATAATACTTGATTACCAATTGATGCATGGTGATTACTATCTTTAGAAATTCTATTTTTTTACTTTCTATTTTTAGAATTTCATCCTTGAGCTACCAATTTTCAACAAATTTGTATACTTCAAATGTAATAATTCAAACCTCATACCATGTTTTTAATAACACATGCATAGGGATCTTTTCTCATGCCCCAATTCATAGTCTACAAACATACAAGGGTGTAAGCATGCCTCCTGGGCTACCCCTCTTGAGCTTTGTCATGACTCGTCCATGACTATTAGGCTACTATACACATATATTCATATATTTATATTTATAACATTACACTATATCTTTTGATTTTATTAAGATCTTACCCTAGCTTGCACACATGTAAATTCATACATATGTGTATATGTGATACAAACAATAATCTTCCCCGAGCTTTCCTCCTTAGCTTACCTTACACGCTTATGCTTATATATATATATATATATATATATCACTATCATTGCACTATTCCTCTTGAGATTTTAAAGAGACACTAACTAGATATACGAGTCAACCACGAAATATTTAAAGTACATAATCACTTTAACAACAAGGGACTCCACCCCATCCCTCACTCTTAGGAAGTAAATTAAATTCAACTCATAAATAAACATGGATTGAACCATTCCTTAGGAATTGCATAAAGATCAACATTATAGACATTTCACATTCCTTAGCCTTAACATATGCATTTACCACTTAGCCAAATACATTAGATATTAGCACTCCCCTACACTACATGAAATCACAATCCATACATTCAATATGTAATTTCCATAGCACAACAAGAATTCATGTTGAGTACATTTGCGCATAGAGTATAAGAAACACTTATCTTATAATTTTAAGTATCTCACAAATGAGATTGAGACTTCAATTCTCCACCCAACCATATACAAGTTGCAACTAAGTCTATCTTGTAGTTGTCACTCCTGAGCGAAATTCAAACTTGAGGTAGAGTTCTTTTAGAGGAGTTATAAACAAATATTATTAGATAAAATAAGGTGTCTCAAGGCTAAATTTCCTTCACCCATTGGCTATCAAAATCAAATAAACGTTGTGAACCACTTCATTGGTATACAACCTGTTGAGTTCCAAAAATGCCTCTTTCTTAAGCAACTTCTTCATCCTTCTTCCTTTGTTTTTCCATGAAAATGAATCCTAAATCATCAAAAGCCATTGCACATTGCCTCAAGGAGTATATCTTAGTGATTTTCAAGTTATATTGTTATGTATGTTATTTGGATAGGTTTTTGTTTTTCAGCTATGGAACACAGCCACATTCCGCAGCTAACTGGCTATTCCACAACCATCTCCACGCTTTTGTAGGTTATAGGTGTTAAGAGAAGAAACAGACCATATGTTGTCTTATCCATTTGATCAAAATCAATGAGGAAGACCCCATTCAAAGGGGAGTCAACGGAAGAAACCTACAACAAGTACAACTCTGTTTTTGCATGTTTCTTAGTAAATGAATTTGAGGCAGTCTCCTGAAGCCAAGGATGTCATTTTCCACCTGCACAACTAGTATCCAGCAACCACTATTCAAAGATTTATGTTTCAAAGCAACCGAAGACAAAATTTCTGGATACACTACCTATCTACGTGTTTTCTATAGATAACTTCTCTCTTCAAACAATTGTGTATTTTTCCTATAAATATCAGCGTTTAGAATGTAGAACAAGTTCATGTTTTTGCTGATGTAATAATGCAATTTCCACTTGTAGCTTGAGAAACGCAGTGCTCTGTTTTTAATATAAAAACTCTATTTTTTAATGGATACCTGAAGCGTGTGAAGTGTTGATTCTGCATTGCTAGTCCTAGACCTTGCAGAGGGCCCCTGCATGGTCAAGGGTATATTTCATTTTTGTACATTTTCATTTTTTGTCTTTCTTCGTTTAGTTTTACATTTACTGTGTTTTTCCTCATGTTCATAATTGTTTCTTAACATTGTGTTTAGTGCAGCTTGTGACATTTGTTTCTACTAACTCAGGATAGTTGTATTCCAGCGTAGAGTAGTTCTTTAGCTTCCATTATTTTCTATCTTCTTAACTGTAGTTTTTAAATTGATGTCAGTAACATAATTAGATTTATTTCATCTGTTTTTCCTTAGTACTTAGTTTTTAAATTTAAGTTGTTTAATGCCTTTTTCACATTAGTGTAGTCACTCATGATAGAAATGAATGTTTCCAAAGCCTTTCGTTGATGGTTAAACCTCAAATTAAATGGTGAAATGCTGTGTTTATGAATGAGAATTCTTGATGTTCATTAGTTTTTGAGTCAAGATGTTTAATTCCTTTTTCTTAATAGTGTAGTTACTCATGATATAAATGAATGTTTCCAAAGCCTTTCGTTGATGGTTAATCCTCAAACTAAATGGTGAAATGTTGTATTTATGAATGAGTATTTCATTACAATTGCTATTCATTAGTTCTTGGGTCAAGTAGTCCAATGCCATTTTCTTATCAATTTAGTAACTCATGATTTAAATGGATATTTCCAAAAGCCCTTCGTTGATGGTTGAACCTAAGACTAAGTGGTGAAATGTTTTATTTATGACTGAGTTTTTCCTTGCATTCTCATGTTTACTTCTTTTAGAATGATGAAGAATGAAATCTCTCAAACATTGCTATCATAAGGAGTTAATTCTCCCTAAATTATGTAGCAGAGTGACAACAATACCTCATTTAGTTTTGCTTTCACAAATAGAATAGTTGCAATTTCATTTCTGTTTCTTTCCCTTAGTTTAATTGCAGTTCCATATTTAGTAGTTCACTAAGCTTTAATGTTGCAAGTAGACTAGACATCAGAAGTAGCTTTGTTTCCAGTATTTCATTTTCGGTTTATTATAGATAGTTGCAATTCCATTTTCTCATTTAAGCTTTGATTTTGTAATTAAGTAGACAACAATTTTAAGAGTCCTTTCAGCTCATGTTTTGGAAACAATTACAATTACTTCCAAATTTGTCCTAAAAGTACTTTTAGCTCTCACTTCATTTTTCTAGGTTCTTAGCAGCAGTAGATTAAGATTTCAATTACATTTGCAGAACTTTAGGAATCAAAAGAACAAAACCCCAAAACAAACATAAACTTGAAACAGTGAGGTAAGGAAGGGTCATCTAGCACATATAATGCACTACACTTCATCAGTTTACGACACCTGGATTGATAATTTATGTAGCAATTTAGGACACTAAATTGACTAAACACAACCATCATATACTTAGGAGACTAAATAGTGCGCCTCAAGGCTACCCTGCCTCCATCCATCAGTTATTCAACAATTTCATCCCAAGGAGGGAAATAAAGGGACTTATAATACAACATCCCAACATCTCTAGGGACTTGGACACAAAGAGTCTCAATTTAGATGTGGAGGGAGAGAGAGATATAGTTAATAGCATGGAGGGTTCATCATCTATGTTATATTTGCTTGAGTAAAAATTCACTCTCTAGTATATTAGTGGAATCTTCCACCTATGTTCTCAGCCAAATCTGATGGAACTACCATAAGGTGTTATCAACCCACTAGCTCTAGGTGCCTCCACCTCTCAAATATCATCGACCAACACAACCTCCAATTGATTTATCATCCCTATAAGGTACAACTACTTCTCTATGATTATTAGTTGGCAAGCCTCATGGGTTTCTCAACTAGCTATCATCCGAGTTTCTCTTCTCCCTAAATTCTTAGAGTCCTCATATCTTTTCATGCCCTCCTAGCAATTCAACTTGATAATCTAGGAGCCTCACGACCTCCATATCTTTTCCTTTTTCCCTTTTTTTATGCTTGTGCATATGCATTCACACAGTGTTTCTATTTAAATAGGGGACTCTCAATATCCTTTTTTTTTCTTCCACATGAGCCTCTCAACCTCCCTCTTCATGTGGTTGTGGTAACAAAATCCTTCCTCTCCTTTCTCTATGTGCATAGTGTCCTCCTCCTCAACATGTCATAATGTGAATAAAGATAATACTCTCCTATCCTCCCCCATCATTGTTGTCATTATAAGTAAATGGATTATATAATCCTCTTCCAATAAACAATGTTTCTATCATTCAGAGTGGTCTACATGGTTCAATAACACTCGAAAACATTGTCCATATTCCTCACTAAATTTTTGTCCTCTCATGCTTGTACTATTTCCCAAAGAGAACATGGGAAAATCCTTGTTTTGGAGCTCAGTTAATACATAATTAGCTCATTAATAACCACCATGTAACCCATGAATGATATTTAAAACAATTCTCTTCCTCAAGAAATCCCCCTGCTCAAGCAATGGCATATGTGTCCCTCTATTAACCATTTTTATTTTATAATTAAAAAATTACAAGGATAAAGTCTCATAAGGGGAATTAACCCATAGGGGATGTCACAATACCCACCCCCTTAGAGGAACATTTTCCTCGATGTTCTCATTCCCAAACATGAAAGAAAACATGCTTAACCCAAGAATAAATGATTTGGATCTTTATATTTACAACTCAATTACTACTACAATTCACATATATAGTTGCTCACCCAACAACTAAATAAACATGAAAATTATCCGCTGGTTAGCCACCCTTTGTGGCTCCTTTGTAGTCTTGTTGGTTCTTATGTTGTGCACTTTGATATCTTCTAGCTGTTGCAGTCCTCTTTTTAGTCAGATCCATTCATCTAGAATGGGAAATTCTCATGCTTTCCTTTAACATGGAATACAATGTCTGATGAGATTCATCCTAACGAATTTCCAAAAAAATAAATTGTACCTATTGTCTTGTTCTTTGAATGGTTTCTCTTCCATTCAAACACATGTCTTTAACAAGCCCATTTATAAGGTGTTCTCAATATCTCCTCATTGTTACACCACAGTGGCCACAAATTAGTCATTACCAAACCCATTTATCAGGTGTTGTCAACATGGGTTGATCCAGAGCATAAAGAGTCTCATTCCATCGTTAGAGAGAGATATATCGTTAATAGTGAAGAGGTTTTTATTAGCTGCATTACTCTTGAAGGAATAAGAGTGCACTCTCCAACAAATTCTCAGTGGAACTACCACTTGTGTTCTTAGCCAAACCTCATGGAAATACCATAAGATACTATCAACCGACTAGCCCTTGGTGCCTCAACCTCCCAGTGGTTGTCAACCAACATAGTCTCCAGTGGATTTATCAGCTCTATAAGGCACAAATACTATTCAATGATTATCAACCTGCAAGATTTTTGGGTTTCTCAACTTGGTTATCATCTAAACTTTCTCTGTGATTATCAGCTAGAAAGCCTCATGGGTTTCTTAATTACGTTATCATCAAAGCTATGCTCCATGATTATAAAAGAACAAGCCTCATGGGTTTATCAACTATGTTATCATCAAAGCTTCTTTGTTCCACCAAACTCTCTTCTAGCATGAACATGGTACTTAGTTGAGTACATGACCAATCCTACAATTAAGGAGTTTGATTATTATTTAATATACCATTAGCACTTCCTTGTCATCTGCATGATACAAAATGAGCATATAAAAGTCTTATTATTATGAAATTAAAATCATCAATCATTCATGACTATTTCCCAATTGATTCCTCACATAACCAAGAATATTTTCACGCAATCTATATTTGCATTAATAAATATAAACCATCATTCTTCCACAAGAATGACTCTTGAGAAATTATGTCAATAAAAATGACATTCATATATGTATATGGCATTGGCATGATGATGAACATATCACATATGGAAATAAGGTCAAGGTCATGATAACTTCCTTTATATCATTTTCATGAATGCCTCAGCACTATACATTATATCATGGACCAAACCATCCCACTTGGCTATCATATTGTTATCCACTTATTCATGGACATATTGTATATTAACACATGTCAAATAAAACCAGATTTTGTAAAGAACTCCCTATATTCATATTGTTATACACATGATAGTTTTCAGCCTGTACATAATTAGTTTCTTCTTCCTGTCATATTTAGGAGTGATGGTCCAATTGTACACTAGTGATGGTCTTTCCCAACCCATCACCCAATCCTAGCCATTCTCATTTTTTTTGTTCATGATATTTATTTTTTTGCAAGGCCTTTTTCAAGTCATGTTTTTTTTGGTCCTTCTCAACTCTCTTATGAGTGTCTCGTGGCCTTTCTGCTATGGCCAAACAATGTTATCGAGGTCCCTAAAGCATGAAGAATGAAACGAAAAATCTAAATGAAAAGAGGGAAACCATAAAAAGAAAGAAATTCATGACAACAATCATAAAATCATCCAAAAAAATAACATGTCCATGCACAATCGAATAGTAAAAAGGAAAATTCAAACATAAATCAATCGAGGAACACAAACATAAAACATTCAAAAACACTGAAAATAAATCCCCATGATGATCCAGGAGGATATTGGTGGCCACCAACCAATTCCACTTGGACCCCCACCATTGCTTCTTTCATTTTTTCAGTTTCCTTAATTGTAGCACAATTTACTATTTTTAGCAGTTTTTCGCGTCCTAAACTTCCGGAGCCGTTTTGAGGCCCTAAATGACATTTTTTTGGAAATCTACTACCAACGATTTTTTGCCTATAATCATCTATTTCGTTGTAGTCCTCGAAGAGATCTTTCCAATAGGTTATCATGCACATCAAACGAAGATAATATGACCAAGTCGCGACCTCGGGAAGTTGGCTGTCCAACTACCCCAACGGGGCCCATAAACTCTTGGTGTTACATCTCCTCAGGTTAGGGTTTTGGTTGTTTAGGGTTTGCTCTTATTGTTCAATAATAAAAAGGCCCTTGAGCCTCGTTGTAAGGCAGTTCAGAGGTATGTAACCACCACATCTCTTCTCAAAGATAAGCTACCATCGCCTTAGCTGGTTTATTTCCAGTCCAGTTTGTAAGCATATTTTAGTATTTTACATTCATGAAAAGAAGTATTTTTTCCACTGCATCTCTGTGTTTATGGTTATATCTGTAATTTTTTGCATTCTTGTTTAAATCCAAATCAATGGTATCAAAGCGATCTACTTTTTTTCTCTGTTTTTCTTTGCATGTCCCCAATGAGGTTGGGATATAAGGAGTTAGGGCTTAAATTGGTCAAACCTTTGCAAGACCAGCCTTGCAAATCCCAATGACATCCCATGGCGGATGAGAGGAAAGACGAAGGGGCAGGAGATCCTATCAAAATATTGCTTGAAGAAGGCCTCGAGCGACAAAGGAACGTGATGATGGACAACTTTGCCCAGATCCTTCAACGGCTACCCAAGGGCGATGCATCGACTTTCAATAGCTACTCTGAAAATGCCACACCATTTAAGGTACAAGTTAATTTTGAAATCCCCATATTCAAGGGTCAGATAGACGCAGATGTTGTTAATAAATGGTTAAATGTGCTAGAGGGTTATTTTTCTGTTCATGATTTTTCCAGCCTGGAAAAGATTATTTTTGGTCTTCTCAAAACAACCCCCCACATCAAGGATTGGTGGGAAACCTACTACGTGTAGAAGGATGAAAGTACAGGCTCACTGTCTGTAATAGGTACCTGATCCCACGGATTGATGACCTCCTATACCAACTCAAGGAGGCAAAATATTTTAGCAAGATCGATTTGAAGTTAGGATATCATCAGGTAACAATCAAACCCTCTGATGTGTGGAAGACTACCTTCAAAGCTAAGGAGGGCCTTTTTGAATGGTTGGTTATGCCTTTCGGATTGACGAATGCTCCTACAAACTTCATGAGGCTAATGGATGACATCTTGTGGCCTTTCACCAACTCATTTGTAGTGGTATACTTGGATGACATCCTGATCTTCAGCCAGATTTGGGAAGAGCACCTCCACCACATCCGGCAGGTTCTCCAAACACCGTGGCAACAAAAGTTATGTGCCAATTTGGAGAAATGTACTTTTGGCATGACCCAGGTTCAGTATCTGGGATACATTTTTGATGAACAAGGGTTGCATGTGGAGCTAGCCAAGGTCCAATTCGTTCGGGATTGGCCATCTCCAACCACTCTAACAGAGCTTCACAGCTTTCTAGGTCTTGCCAACTTCTACTGCAGGTTCGTGCTGGGATTTTCTCATATCACTTGGCCCTTGAGTCAAGTCACCAAGGGAGGAGTGAAAGAAAAATTCTTTTGGTCTGAATCTCAATAGAAGGCATTCACAGAGTTGAAAGATCGCCTCTACTAGGCACCAGTGTTCATATTACTAGACTTGCAACAACCATTTGAGGTCGAGACAGATGCCTTTGACTACGCTATTGGGGTAGTCCTTACTCAACACGGGCATCCAGTGGCATATCATAGTGAGACACTTTCAAACACAGTTTGAAAGTATCCCACTTATGACAAAGAGATGTATTCCGTTGTGCAAGCCTACTGACAATGGAAGCATTACATTTTGGGGAAGGAAATGGTCATCCACATAGACCACCAACCCCTGCAGTTCATACAGACTCAATGGAAATTGCAGAATGATCACCATCAAAAGTGGTCCACATACCTGCAACAGTTCCATTTGAATATCAAGTATAAGAAGGGAAGCACAAATAATGTTGCAGATTCCCTCAGTTGAACACTAATCATGGCATTAACCACCGTGCTCAAATCTTGTGGGCACGAGACTTCTGATTGGCCACTTCTCTACAAAAGTGACCCAGAATTCGGCCACACATACCAAACACTCTTGGAGGGTCAGCATGTTCCAAATTTTCACCTCCAGGATGCCCTGTTATGCCACCTGGGTCACCTTTGTGTTCCTTCAAACGAGCATGAGAAGATGCTTTGGGAAGCACACTATAGTCGGGCTACTGGGCATTTCGGGGTCAAGAAAGTGGTGGCAGTACTACAGAAGTATTTCTATTGGCTGAATCTTCGACAAGATGTCGGAAAGTACATCAGATCATGCACTGCCTATGTCATTGGAAAACCGACCATCAAGAAGCAAGGCCTCTATCCCCCGCTGCCTACCCCTAGTCGACCTAAAGAATCCTTCTCCATGGATTACATGTTAGGCCTTCCTTCCACTAAGCATGGAAATGACTGTGTTTTTGTGGTCATCGATAGGTTCTCGAAGATGGCAATTATGGCGGCCTGCAAGAAGAATATCGCAGCAAAAGCCATTGCTAAACTCTTCTTTGAACGAGTGTGGGTACACTTTCAGATCCCACAGTCTATCATCTTGGATCGGGACAATAGGTTTCTCAGTACATTTTGGTCTAGTCTCTGGTCGATGCTAGACACCAAACTCACTAAGTCCACAACCTTCCATCCTCAAACTGATGGCTAGACAGAGGTTGTCAACATGATAATCGTACACATTCTGTGCATGTAAAACTCAAAGCATCCACGAACATGGGATGAGATCCTCCCCTATGTTCAGCACAGCTACAACCGGGCTCTCCACAGCTCGACTGGCCAGAACCCTTTTAAGGTGGGCTTGGGATTCCAGCCACTATGTCCCATTGATGTGGCCATGCCATTTGCAGCTACGCATGCAGATTCGACTCATGTCTAGTCCAAAATAGATAAGGCAAACAACTTCATTGAGCACATCCAACATATTCGCCAACCCTCTCCGATATGGTCCTTACACCATTACCAAGGTTATGGGAGACAATGCATTTGAGCTCACCATTCCCCCATTCCTAGCCTACACCCAACGTTCAATGTGGACCACCTTCGGCCATACTTTCCACCATTACTAGACACATCCTACATTGCAGAACAGATCACACAAACAGAGTTAAATCCAGATTGCATGGAACAAGCTGCAATTGATCGGATCATGGACACATAAATCAAGCACACTCACCAGTAGAATATCCATCTATATCGAGTTGTCAAAGCAAGCCAACTTCTTCACCAAGGTAAGTGGCTCACCAGGGACCAAGTTCAACAGAAGTTCCCTCATCTCATGGAGGAACTCAACGCAATGGGGACCATTGCTTCCTAAGGGGGGAGGAATGATCCAGGTGGATATTGGTGGCCACCCACCAATTCCACTTGGATCCCCACCATTTCTTCTTTTAGCTTTTCATTTTCCTTAATTGTAGCACAATTTACTATTTTTAGTAGTTTTTTGGGTCCTAAACTTCTAGAGTCGTTTTCAGGCCCTAAACGACGTTTTTTTGGAAATCTATCGCCAGTAATTTTCTGTCTAAATCATATTTTCCGTTGTAGTCCTCATAGAGATCTTTCCAATAGGCTATCATGTGCATCAACCGAAGATAATATGACCAAGTCGCGACCCTGGGAATTTGGTTGTCCAACACACCCCAACGGGGCACATAAACTCTTGGTGTTACATCTCCTCAGGTTAGGGTTTTGGTTGTTTAGGGTTTTATCTTATTGTTCAATAATGAAAAGGCCCTTGAACCTCATTATAAGGCAGTTCAGATGCATGTAGCCACCACATCTCTTCTCAGAGATAAGATACCATTGCCCTAGCTCATTTCTTTCCATTCCTGTTTGTAAGCATATTTTAGTATTTTACATTAATGAAATGAAGTATTATTTCCACTGCATCTCTGTGTTTATGTTTATCTCTGTAATTTGTTGCGTTCCTGTTTAAATCTAGATCACATGAGTTCTAACATTTTTGAACACTTCGTGAGTAAGGCTACACCTAATCCCTTTCCACAATTTCATTCAATCTCTTATACTACAACCAACCATAATAATTAAACTCAACCATTGCATAATTTATTTGCAATTAATTACATTACTTCAACATAAACAAAATGGATATGTAATCCATATCTAATTAGCCATCTTGAAAATTGATTCCATTTGAACAGTATACCTTCTTTCCATGGCTACACAGGTCCTTGCCATGTTTTGAGATTTTCCCTCCATTGTCTATGCTTCTTGTACAATATGCAATCCCGATTGATTTCTTTGTATCTGAGGGTAGTCTCTACACAAATAGTTCTCCCACATTTCTAGCATACTATGGGATTCTTCTGAGACCCATCCCCTTCATTAGCCTGAGAAAATTGGCCCTCATAAGTTGCATTGAACTTTTTCTAATTTTCACCTCTATTGTTGGTGAAGCTTCTTACTTTCTTCCCAAGATATTGTCCTAAATTTCCCTGAATTTTTCCTCTAGTTCCAGAACTTCCTTTTACATTCAGTTTGATCTTAAGCTCTAGCTTGCACCTATATTCTTCATAGAAATGTTTCAAAAATTTTACTGCATCCTCCAAGGTACATGGCTCATCAAATTCAATCTTGTCTTTGAAGGATTGTGGTAACCGACCAATAAACCTTTGGACATTTACATTTTCCTTCTTGACGTAGAGCACATATTGAAGTAGCTCTAGGAATTTAGTAACACACTCATCATTATACATATACCACATTTTGAGCTCATAGAACTCCTTTCCCTTGTTGTCAAAATATGATCTAGACAGGCATTTATCCCTGAAATGTTCCTCAAATTATTTCCATGATAACTCCTCTTCTCTCATGCCTTGTACATTATTTATATCCTCTCACCAGATATCAACCTTGCATTTCACACTAAAAGCTACCACCCTTGCTTTCATATTTTGAGTGTAGTTATTAATTCTAAAGAACTTTTTGATATCCAATAACCATGTTTTTATTTTCTTGATTTACCTCACCATAAAATGTAAGAGGCATAGCTTCCTTAAATTCCATTGGTACATATTGTTTTTCCCTCTTCCTCTCATGATGATGATTGAAAATTCCTTTTGTGATTTCCTTTAAGCTGTTGTTCATGGGTGTTGGTCCTCTTCTTTGGAGTGTGTAGAAGAGTCTCCTTTCACTATATCTTCACTTGGAATTATCTGTCATTTTTTGGATACGCTCCCATCTACTCCACCTATTTTTTCTTGTTCTAAGAGACTCTATTTGTCCCTGTGACTAGCTTACAACTCATGTTCTATTTTCCTTTGTAAGTATGAAAGACTTTGCAATAGGACTTCATTCACTTCCTCTAGCCTCTCTTGTACTTTGACAAGCCTTTGATTATCACTGGCAAGCCGCTCATTTTCAATCTTGCAGCTCCTTAGTTTAGCCCTTAGGCTCCTCAATGTGTCCATTAAGATAGGTGAACTTGTATCTATTGTCTACTTAGTTGATATTTCCTCTTCATATCCATGTTGTGGCCATTTGGTGCTATATTGCACCATTGTTTTCCTCATTTCCTTTTTTTGTTTAGTGTCCACTTATGTGCTATCATACAAACACATCATTGTTAGATTACACATACATAAGGGAACAATGTAGATCATCACCATAGTTTTCTATTGGGAGTTTGTTACAGTAAGGCTAACTAGAACATCACATATAAGGCTTACACTTCCATAAGAATCATATCCAAGAATTATTTTCATTATATACATAATAAACTCATTAGAAACATACATAATCAACCCATAATACAATCTAGTTCCTAATTCTTATCATAAGGCTTTAAGGCCTTAATCTCCAAAGGTCATGTATTGAGCCCTTGACCACATTTCTCTTGTGATACAACCCATGGTATGCAATTGTTGAACCTGGAAGCTATGATACCACTTTGTAACATATTCCCTACCAATCCCAACCCCAAGCAATGTTAGTAGGAGGCAGTTACTAAACTAACCCAATCTCCAATGTCCTATTATGGAAATCGGTTCCAAAGTTTTTGCTTTGTTTTACTCTTGAGAAGTCAAAATAGATGATACCATCACATTCATTTCATCGAGGTGACTTTGATGATATAAATTTTGCTTTGATCTGACTTTTGGATCCTAAGATATGCCCATATAAAGATTAGCCATTTAATTAGTGCCACCTCACCAACCTACCATGTGGCATCTGTGTGGTTCCCACATGGAAATCAAAGTCGACCTCTCTATGCCACATGGAAGTAATACCATAGCTATCAACCCATTCATCCTAGTGACATAATACCACACTACATAGTGGGCATGACCTAATATATGACACATATACACTTACAAGGGAGTTATTCTAGGCCCCTCGAGAGCCACATCACCTCAAAAACTGTTTCCATAGAGGTAACTCTTACCATCGTCTACCATTATTTTTGGGACTACCTTGAGTCCTAGGGGTCCCTTCTCCATTGTGTACTCTTATAAGTTTTCAGAAAACCACTCACTCGACTCACTCCTATGATGACATTTGAGAGATTGAATACTAGGATGTATTTTTGCAGTCTCTCACTCTTTATTTTAGGGAAAAAGAGTTGAGTTTGCATCGATCCTTGTTGACCCCACTACAAATATGTCCCCACAATCAAAAATAAATCCAGCCTTCCACTTCACCATATGAATCTAGCCCACTATGCCACACATTTCACAACCCCACCAAATGAGCCCCATGTGCCATCCCACTAGAAATTAAATCTCAGGAGTTCTACCATGCATTGTGTTCAACATCTCCAGGGTCCAAGGTTTGGGGGGACATCACCAATCCCGAGCACTAGGGATAAATCATCACTCATCACATCATGCTTTCGATATGCCACATAGTTATGAGTATGACTGCAAACCTCTCACGTGACATTTACTAGGGGTATTCACGTCATTGTATTTGCATAGAGAAATGACCCCACTACCACATCACCTCAGGGATTTGACCTAAGGAATTTCTTGGTGCTCCACTTAAAACCTCTAGGGTCATCGAACAACTATGACACTCACCCATTGATGGTCCAAAACTCTCCTTCTTAATTTCTTGGTCCTAGGATCGAAGAGAGTTTATGCCATGCTTTTGAAGTCTTGTACTTTGTAGTTAAGTAGGAGGATTTCATTACTTTGGGGATGGCCCCCCTCATCTACATTGTACAAATGATAATGGACTACCTAAATAAAACATATCAAGCCACACTTGAGTGTCCATCATTCCATGAAGATTTAAATGAGAATCATAGTAAAAATGGAGACTCTGTCAAAAACTCTAATAAGCTATTGTGGTTAATTAATCAGAAAGGAGATCCATATTATGTAGTTAAGTGCATTGATGTCATGTGTTGGAGCTTGAATGTAATCACTAAAATATTTAAATTCAAATTAAAGTGGAATGACATTAAATGTAATTGTGAATGCACATGGTATGTAAGAAAACTGTAATGCCACGTAGGGTGGATGTCATGTGGAGCAAAATTTAGTTAGAGATATTTTTAGGAAAATGATAAAATATTCCCTCATTCTACTATGGTTATGGATTAGGAATGGATTGTATATTGAGACTTGAGTGAGGGTTTCAGGGGAGTCTTTTTGGTAAGAGATAACTGCATAGGTTTTTGGGTATGAGTGAAAATAGTGTGAAGGATTTGTAGCCTCCCTTCCGCCATGGCAGGGAGGGAAACTTCTAATGTAAATTTCTTTGTACTAATGTGAAATGGAATCCAAATTACAATTTTTTGATGAGTTTGCAACAATTTATTTTGTGGTTTGTTGTCCTTCTATTTGTAGCAATAGTGTGAAATGTAATTTGGTGAAATGTATTGTTATTATATTGCCAATGTATGATGTATGTATGTCTGCAATGTGTGTTTCTTTCAACAATTTAGTTTAGTTTTAGTTTTTATTTTGCTAGCCCTCCTCGAGAGAGGGTAGAAAATTTTCCCAACTATTTACACTAGTTTGGATCAACTTCATTTTCCTTTGTAGCCAAATGGTAGAAATGATGGAGAGAATCCCAAGTGAACAAACGTTTTGTTAGAGGGAGGTTGGCGGTCTAACTAGTCAACAAATTCAAGAAGAGCAAAAAATATTTGACTTCCTAGAATAATTGTTTTTGGTTTTTTGGTTTCTTAATGATTGATTTATTCAACGAAGTAAAGAATAAAAAGCATGCTCTATATGGACCTTTCTACTTTATGCAATGGGTTTTAATACTCACCAGATTCTAGATGGAGGTGCCTCTTTATGTTTTTCTCTGATTTCCTTCCAACACTGTGCCGTCGATGTTGTTGTGATAGTTGCTCTATTTTATATTTTTTTATCATGCAACGATGTTCTATTGCTATTTCTAAGGGAGAAGGCCACACTATTAGCATCGATCTTGAGGTCCGATACTCTTGATATTTTGTGGAGACTATTCTACCTTGAAGAATATTGTAGGATTTCAAGTTATGCATGGTGGAAAGAAGAATATGTTTACAAGCCAGAAGAGCACTAGGTGTTCAAATATTGGAACAAAAAAAATGGATGAGGGACTCAAACTATTTGGTAGAATATGGAGCAAAGGAAGGTTGATCGAGTTATGGTCTCTTTGCATAAATGAATGGACTCTTAGCATGCGCAAGTAGGGAGACACTATGACAAGGGTGAGGCTGGCGAGTGATGCTTGCCATATGTTGTGTCAAAGTGATCAATGATTTTTAATGGTTGGATGATGGAGTATTAATTACAATGATTTTTATGAAGGATGTTGTCAAGTGGAGGAATTATTTGTGGTAGAAATGGTAAGATCTCCCCCACTGGAGTCAAGAGTTGTGTCGAATTTATGTGGATGAACTTGCATGTTACGAGTAACCTTATTACTATACCTGTCTTGGGTTTAGAGGTGCACTGACTAGGTCTTTCATATAACTGTAAGTGCGCAAATCATATTTACTTCTTAAGGTTTGTGTGTATTCTATCCCTTGTGGAAATGAGGGTTTTGGTCCTTATTTCTGTGGAGTGGACAGGGAAGATGTTGGTTTAGTGGGAAAGCACAATAATGGAGTCATGGCTTAGACATTGTGAAGGTGGAAAACATACAGATTTGGTGGCAATCATGTGTATTGAGAAAAAAAACAGCATAGCTACTCCACACAGAAGAGGAGACGTCAAATTTGGTAATGGAACAAGACTACAGAGTTCCAAAGGTATGCGTAGGTATCATATACTGTTAGTATAATTTCTATGTCCAATTCAATTTTGGCTCTTAAATCCCCGAGTTTGTATCACATGATTTGACTAGCCTAAGAGGACCAAGACTATGAAGCGACTGCCTATTTTACCAGGATTGGAGATCAATTTGTAATTCCTTTGTTTCATTTTATTTTATGGATTCTTTGTATTTTTTGATTGAAAAATCCATTAATTATTAATGACCATAATTAATAGTTGGTGTGAAAGCCCAAGGCATGCCGATGAATGAGATATTTTTGTAGTTGTAGAGGAAATTTCTATGGACATTGAAAACCCTGAAGTATATTTTGGTTGTATGGTAGGTACAATGAATATCGAGGGGGAAAAATTCACCAATAAATGTGTGTCAAAGCTATTAAATCATTAATATGAGGTTAAATCAGAAGAAGTGGAAAATAATTGTAAGTTTAATTACTGGTTCAAAAACTGTGTAGCAAAATGTGTTGGGCCAACCACAATCAAGGTCACAGAGAACTCAAAAAATTCTATAGTGGTGCTTTAAATTTTTGCTATAGGCCATTTTATGTCACATTATTTTTGTTTTTATTTACTTTTTCAGCTCCCACAAAACCTACAACATAAAAATGAGATTTGGGACAGAACATACAAGAGGTTTTCTTTAAGACCCCCAGTAGGTGTTACTAACTTGTCTTTAACAAACTAGCTAACACACTATATTTTATTCTATCCCAAATAAGAAAAAAATGCAAAAAGAGACAAAGTTTTACCCAACAGAAGCGCATTTCCATAATAACAGAAATTATAGAGGAGAGATAATCCTAGTAGGTGCAGCTGACAAGGATAGAGGAAGGAGGGAGAGGAATATGAGCTAATTAAAGGCATCAATAGGTAGTAGAGTAGAAAAGAAGAAAGGATTGGGGTATTGCAAATAGGAGGTCGGGATGCCTATAGAAGGAGGAAGAGGCACACAAGGAGGTTGCACAATGTAGAGTAGATTAGAGGAGGAACTTGGATTCCAACATTAAGAGGAGGTTTTGGATCGCGCAGTACTAGTGAAACTCATGATGGATGTTTGCTTACAGCTGGCTCAAGGACGAGCCTAGATTTAATGCTGAGGGCCTCTCGAAGCTTGAATATAATCATTATAATATTCAAATGCAAATGAAAGTGGAATTACATTAAATATAATTGCAAATGCACATGGGATGTAAGCAAAGTGTAATACCACATAGGGTGCATCTCATGTGGAGGGAAATTTAGTTGGACATATTTTTAGGAAAATGATAAAATATTCTTGATGTTGCTATGGTTAGGGATTAGGTACGGGTTTTGTATTGAGTGTTGAGCTATGGTTTCGGGTGACTGTTTTTGGTAAGAGAGTGTTGCGTAGGTTTTGCGGTGTGTTAAAATAGCATGAAGGATCTACAGCCTCCCGGTGGCCATGGAAGGGAGGGAAACTTCTAATGTAAATTTTTGTGTGATAATCTGTAAAGGAATCCATACTACAATTTCTCTTTGTGTTTGCATCAATTTCTTGTGTGGTTCATTATCCTTCTATTTGGAGCAGTTTATTTGCAGTAGAAGTGTGAAATTTAATGTGGTACAATTTATTTTTAGTCTATTTCCAATGTATGATGTATGTTTGTCTACAATGGGTGCTTGTTTCTACAATTTAGTTTTATTTTAACTTTTCTTTTGTTGGCCCTCCTGGCAAGAGGGTCAAAACTTTTCCCAACAATTTTCACTCGCTAGGAATAGCTTGGTTCCCATCTCCATTTGGGAGGTAGAAGTGGTGGAGAGAAGCTAAATTGAATGAACTTTCGATTTGAGGGAGGTTATGGTCCTGACTAGTCTGAAAATTTAAGAAAAGCACAATATCTTTGACTTCCTAGATGAATTTTTTTTGGGTTTTATAGTTTCTTGATGCTTTATTTATTCAACAAGGTAAAGAATACAAAGAATGCTTTATACATCGATTTATGTTTTATGCAATGAGTTTTAATTCTCACCAGAGTCTAGACAAAACTGCCTCTTTATTTTGTACTCTGATTTCCTTCTAACATTGTGCAATCGATGTTGCTATCATAGTTTCTCTATTTTATGTTTTTTTAGCATGCAACAATGTTCTATTGTTATGGGTAAGGGAGAAGTCCATCCTATCGGCATCAGTATTGAGGCCCTATACTTCTGCACTTATGTGAAGACTATTGTGCCTTGTAGAAGAATGTAGGATTGCAAGTCATGCATGGCATGAAGAAGAATGAATTTACAAGCCACAGGAGCACAGGGGGTTTGAATATCATAACAAAGAGAATGGAAAAGGGACTCAAATTATTTGGTTAAATTTGGAGAAAAGGAAGGTTGACCGAGCTATGGTATCTTTACACAAAGGAATGGACCCTCAACATGTGTAGTATGAAGATGCCACGACATGGGTGAGGTTGTTGAGTGATGCTTGTCATTTTTTGTGTCAAAGTGATTAACATTATTTTAATGGTTGGTTGATGGAGTATTATATACGACGATTATTATAGATGACATTGTCAAGTGGAGGAAGTCATCATGGTAGAAATGGTAAGATCTCTCTAGCTGCGGTCAAGAGTTGCATCAAATTGTTGTGGATGAACTTGCACGTCACCAATACCCTTAATACTATACCCGTCTCTGATATGGACATGCCCAAACTCGGTCTTTCATATGATTGTAAGTGCACATATTATGGGTACTTCTAGAGGTTTGTGTGTATTCTATCCCTTGTGGACAAGATGGTTTTGGTCCCTCCTTTTGTGGAGTGGACAAAGCAGTTGCTAGTTTAGTGGGCATTCACAACAACGGAGTCGTGGCTCAAACAATGTGAAAGTGGAAAAATTTGAGAGTTGGTGGTGGTCATGTGTATTGAAAAAAAATAGCATACCCACTACACATAAAAGAGTAGATGCCAAATTTGATAATGGCGTAGTACTGCGCAATTCCTAAGTGATGCACATGTAGTGGCTACTATTGGCATATTTTTTTTGTCAAGTTTAACTTTGGCACTTAAATCCCCAAGTGTGTGTCACATGATTTGACTTGACCAAGAGGACGAGGACTATGAAGCAGCCACTAGATTTTTCCAATATTGGGGATTGATTTATGATTCATCAATTTTATTTTATTTTGTGGCTTCTTTATATTTTGTGGTTGAAATTTTGATTAACTGTTAATGGCCATAATGAATAGTTTGTGTGGAAGCCCAAGGCATGGTGATGAATGAGATATTTTTCCAGCTACAAAGGCAATTATTGTGAACATTGAAAACCTTGACCTATATTCTAGTTGTATGGTACGGTGAATATCAAGGAAGGAAATGTTCGCCAAGAAGTCCACGGCAAAGCTATTAACACATTAATATGAGGCTAAATTAGAATAAATGTAAAAATCACTATAAGTTGAATCACTAATTCAAGAACTATGTAGCAAGTTGTGTTAAGGGGACCCTTAGTCAAGGTCACAAAGAACCCATAAACTTCTATAGCAGTGCTTTAAATTTTTGTTATAGATAATTTTATGATTCATTATTTTTATTGTTATTTTTTTTGCGAACACACAAAACATGTAGTATAGAAATGAGATTTTGGATAAAATATACCAGAATTTTTTTTTAAGACCCCCACCAGGTGTTTCTAACTTGTCCTGCGCAAACCGGTTGGCACACTATATCTTCATTTGTTCCATATAAGTTGAAAATGCTAAAAGAGATAGAGTTTTACCTAGCAGAAGTAGAGTCCAATAGGACCATGATATCTGAGCATGATATCTGAGCAGGTGATAGAGACCATGATATCTGAGCAGGTGAAATGGATAGATATGGAGGAAGGAGGGAGAGAAAGATGAGCTAATTATAGCCTGCAATATGTAGTAGAGTAGAAAAGCAGAAAATGTTACAGTCTTGCGAGCAAGAGGTTAGGACGCCCATAGAAGGAGGAATAAGCGCACAAGGAGGATGCGTAGCATAGATTAGATTAAGGTAGCAACTTGCAGTTAAGCACTCAGAGGAAGATTTGGATCACATAAAAATAACACAATTTGTCATGGATGTTCGCTTATAGCTGGCTAAAGGATGAGCTAGGATTTTATGTCGAGGGCTTGTTAGAGCTTTAATGTAATCATTAGAATATTTAAATTCAAATGAAATTGGAATGACATTAAATGTAATTGTGAATGCACATGGGATGTAAGAAAAATGTAATTCCATGTATGGTGCTCTTCATGTGGAGGGAAAGCTAGTTGGAGATATTTTTAAGAAAGAGATAAAATATTCCCTCATGTTGCTATGGTTAGGGATTCGGTAGGGCTTTTATATTCAGAGCTAAGCAAGGGTTTTAGGTGATACTTTTTGGTAAGAGAGTGTTGCATAGGTTTTGGGGTGTATGTGAAAAGAGCATGAAGGCTTAGCAGTCTCCTTTCGACCATGGTAGGGATGACAACTTCTGATGTCAAGTTCTACATGTTAATGTGAAAGGGAATCCATATTACATTTTTTTTTGTGTTTGCAACAATTTCTTGTGCGATTCATTGTGCTTCTATTTGCAACAGTTTATTTGCAGCGAGAGTGTGAAATGTAATGTGGTCAAATTTATGATTAGTTTGCTACTAATGTGTGATGTATGCATGTTTGCAATGGGTGTTTGTTTATGCAATTTAGTTTTATTTTAGTTTTTTTGTTCTTGGCCCTACTAGATAGAGAGTATAATTTTTTCCCAACATCATGCCACAAAGCAAGAATTGATGCATTTAATGTATGTTATCGAACTATGTGATAGATTTGAAGGTTACTCTCTATATAGTGTTGTAGCTTCTCTCCTTGATCCTTGTGAGTTTACAAAACAATATTGGAGACCAAGCCTTTGTCCATTCGTTGAGTAAATTTTTCCCATGCTTAGTTTATTAATGATGTTGAGCAAATCATACAAAATTTATGTGATTGAAGAGGAGTGTTGTCCTAGGAAGAGTGATCCATGGTGAAGGACCACGAGTTCCATGTGAGTGACAAAAATCCTAGCATTGATCCATGTGTAGTAGTAGAAAAAAACACAAGATTACAATAGTCCAATGTGGAAAAATACAAAAGAGTGTTGAACAAGGAGAGCTATGAGTGAGAGTGAGTTGCTAAGAAAGGCTAAGAGAGCCTATGGAACAAAAAACGTTGAGAACTAGTATGAATACTGCATGAGGGCTGAGTGCATGCATGTAATGATGCAACATGGGCTGTGAATGAGTGTGCTGCTAAAGAGTGCATAGAATGAGTAGAGGATAGAGAGATCATGGGATGAGAAAAAGAGTAGACTATTAAGGAAAGGAGAGAGCCAAGTGTTTACTGATGCAAAGTTGAAATCAATCCTAGAGGGTGCCAAAATAGTGAGCATTATATTCCTTATGGATTGTAGATAAGTGCCTACAATTTAAAAAGTTGGTGCTTCCATCTAAATGGATGTATGAAGATAGATTTGAGGTTGGTTCCTCTTGCAAGTGGGTTCTTGCAATAAATCCAAGAAGTTGGTGCTTTTGGTATGCTAATAAGATGTCTACAAAGGAGGGAGTTGGTGCTTCCTACTAGTTGGTGGTAGCAAAACATATAAGGGATTTGGTGCCTCCTGTGAGTGGGTGATCACAAAAACATATGATTTAATATGGGTAGTGTCTTACGATTTGCATCACAATAAAAAAAATATTTGTAGTGTTTCCCTTTTGAGTTTCCATATTAAATTTCAATGTTCATATGTGTTTTCTACTCATGGTGTTGCTATGAATGTTCATGTGTTAATATAATTTTTGTCTACATAATAGGTTGGTGGTTTCTCACATGAATGGTTACCAAGTATCATAAAAATATAAATTAGCACTAAAAGTAAAATTACCCTTAATACTAATTCACTCCCCTCTTAGTATTAATTATTGTTTCCAACAAATATTGATATGGATAGATTGGCTTATTGGGCACAAGCCAGACCAAGTGTATTTCATACTTGGTGTGGGGTGTATTAGCTTATTAGACATATCGACCCTCTACACATTGCGATCATGCTATTAAAACTCACATACAATCACTTGATATCTAATAAACATTGCACCTAGGTGGAAAGGTTGACGTGATGTACCAAGTCATGCTAGGTGACACAAGTTGGTAGAATTGAGGATGAGGACAATATTTTTGATGTGGCACCAGGTAGCAGCAATGGTGATGTGGTAATAGCAGTGGATGAATGTAATGCACCTCAAATTAAAACTAAAATTATTTTCTTACTTGTTGATAATTCACATTTTCCAATGATTTTTCCTCCAAAAGTAATAAAATTTATTAAATTCATTATCAAGAGGTTTAAACAAAGTATTTTGATCTACATGTTACTTACTGGAAACTCATAACATACATTCTCTTTTCAAAACCATTAATATTTTTTTTAGTTTCTTTGGTTACCTTTAACCTCCTATTTAACATTCATTATGGAGGCAAATGGATTCTTTAATATTCAACCCATCTACACCCTAAATATTCTAATACTATTGTACCCTTATTGTATAATTCCTTCACTATCTATAGCCAGCTCATCTATGATTAAAAATTATTGATACTTATTTGTATATAAAATCTACACACACACACACATTTAGACCCTGGGTAGGGGAAATAATCCACCCTAGCTTTGGCCTTGTCCCTATGATATCATAACTTAAGTGTTACCTTCGAATTAGAATGACACACCTTGGTAGGGGTCACAACATGGTATGGCCTTATGTTATGGCACACCTTGTTATATATTTTGATTTATAATAGCATATTGCGAATATATTAATAACTCCCACTTTTTTCCCTCCTTAATATAATAACACTGCATTGTTAATTTTTCACTTAGTGCATCGCTTGTGGGTCGGACCATTGGTTGGGCTCATGTGCCAACCATGTGGTGCTTCAACATGGTTACACCTCATTGTGATTACATGGAAGCCACATGTTATTTTTATACACATTATCAGGATTTATTTGAGTGATCCAATGGCTTAAAATGGATAGGGTTTATGGAAAAAGGTATCCTACCATGTTTTTTTTTTTTTAACTTCACTAATTTGGTTTTGTCTTTTGGTGCTCTAATATATGGTTGAGAAGCTATGGAATTTGGCCAGCCCTTAAATAAATTCATGCCTCCGAGGCCCTCTAGCCTCTTTATTGGTTATTCATCATAGATAACATGATACTGGAACTTGATTTGGAAGTCCTCTAGAAAGGAACTCTCGTAATTTCTTATCTTTGTAGTCTTTAACTCTTATTAATGGGTTTTTCAAATCTTTTTTTTTTCATATTAGTAATAAATTGGTTAACATTTAACTCTGTTGTGGTTCTTTTGGTAGATTTGATACCTCACACCCATACATATGTAACAAAATCATGTCCCCTTTTTGCATTTATTATTTAAATTTGCTATATATACTTATCAATTTCCTTTTTCCTCTAACACCAATTATATGTCCCATGTACCAGTACATCAACTAGTGCAAATGATAACCCTTGGGTGACGATTTCTAGTGACTCATGCATCTGCTAAAGTCTAGATGAGGATTTTTCATCTCCAATGGTAAATCCACTCTTCCTCATATTTAACCATCTTCCTATTAGGTTTTTTATTTCTTGAGTTCATTATGTTCACTGACCCATGTATTCACTAATTAGAGTCTATTGAGGGTGATCCTCTGTGGAATCTCTTATTATGGCAGTTCAGGCCCCATGGTTATTTTACTAGGTAATATATTTAGGGTTTATATTTATTATTTTTTTAATCCTACCATTACCCTTTATTTGTTCAGTACCAAGGTTGACCACAATACTATAGATTTTTGTGTACAGGTATAGTATGGCTCCACCTCCCTCCATCCACTATAGGTACTCTTCTTTCTTATTGGTGTTGTTTCCATTTCATTATTTGAAGAGTTGGTATTATTTCTCAATTTTTCGATAGAGTTTATATGCCCTTTGATATCATAGATACCCTTTAGCCCCTTCTTTTGAAACTCTAGTGTGTTTACAACAAATTCCCTTTCAGTTTCCTTGTGCAAGCTCTTACTTCATGTTAGACCTTCTTCTCTTCTACAAGTTAAACCTGTCAATATCATTTCTAGGTGTGGTATGTAGCCAAATGCTAACCCCGCATCTTCTTTCATTGAGGATTTTTCTTGCTCAATTTATGGGAAATCCTGAGGATACTCTTTGTAATTCTAGGTTTATTTGCTTCATTACCCATGATGATTATATAGGCTTCAATTGGTCACCAACTATGATTGCTCCTAGTTTACTATTTAGACATTCAATCACTATAATAAAATATCATATTTTGAGTAATTATCTTTTCTATATTTTGTATAAATTTTCAATGGAATTTTCTAAATGATTTATTTAATATGCCTTATGTAATTGATCTCAAGTTCAGAATACTTGGTAATGTTACTACTCTAGGAAAATTCTCTTGAGTAGATTCTCTTACTAATTTCTCGATATATATTTTCTAGGATCGTTAAGGAGATATAATAGTTATCAATAAACTATTGTTTCAAAGAAATCAATATGCCATTACCATTACGCTATGCTATTAGCTTCAATTCTTATTTATCTTAAGATTTATTTCACTTAATACCCTCTTTATTCCTCGAATAATTAAAAGTTCAAGTTTAGTTCCTTTCACCTATTCCGAAATAGTTTTTTTGTATTCACAAGATTCATGAATATATAAGATATGACTTAGATAGTTAATCAAGTCTAAAGAAAAATTACATTTAAAATGTATATTTCTCTACTAAGCTCACATGCCTAAAGGATTTGTGGATTATTCTACTTAGTAATTAACAATTAGGATAATATCAAATTCAGTTTTTCTTTTACTTCAAAAGTTATATATATGGATGGCACCAATTCCCTTAACTAGATTCCCAATTGGTATAAATATGGGATTGAGTTAAATAATTGCATTGTTAGTTTGTACTATCCTCATACCACCCCACTATATCATAAGCCACATAGAATGCATGACTTATTAATCCCTTGTTTTATTCCATATTTCCCTACCTATTAGCACTCCTCAAGGTTTGAGGTTAATTTGTTTTGAAATCTAGGGCATCTAGGTTATAGTGAGATTCTTCTGACGATGATAACAATTTGTGAAGTAATTTTTACTTTTATTATTAGCACAATATTCTCTTATTATTATTAGTGTGTGTTGTCTTACTTCATTAAAAATTTACCAAAAACAAGAGGGAGACAAGAACACAAGATGTTGGCCCTCAGCCAGGGCAAAACCTCTCTCTCCAAGAGAGGAAAACCCTTTTGAAAATTTCTCTTATTGAAGCTTCAATTGACAAATGCCAAACCCTAGACCCTTAACAAGTAGTTCATCCAGGCACAAGACATAGTCGCTTTTCCTTTTGTCCTTCAATCAATGCCTTCTTCTGCTTTACACCTTGATCTCTTCCTTCTCACTTCTTTTGGCAACTAATAGCTCTTTTTCTGACAACTGAATAAACCCTAAGTCTCCTTAGAGATCTCTTTGTTGGTATCTTCCTTTCCTTCTCTACTTCGCTTGAAAATCTTCCCTTTCCTTGACATTGAGGCTAGAGAATGAGACCCTCCTTGAGAAATATTTTCAAGCTGAGAGTCTCATCCTCTTTATTTTACTGCAAGTCTGATTTCTTTACACGTGTGGTTAATATAAACTTGTACTTGGACCTTTTTCTTGCTTCTCTCCTTCAATTTAGGTGAGACTTACTTTGCTTGAGATGGAGGCTTATTTTAGCCTCTTTTTCACCCAAAAAACCTCTTCTTATGTTGCTGCAATCAAGGTTTTGTTATGACAACAAAATGACCCTTCTTCCTTCGCACGTGTGGCAAATATTAGCACAAAAATAGCCTTCCAAACTCGGTTTCTCTTCCTTCTTATTCGCTGCCCTAGAATCACCTCAATGCTACTTTTTTGCACCTCTTTTTTGTCCTTCCTTCTTTGCTAATTTCAGAGATGAGATGTGTTCCTTTTGTGAGGTCACACTGCCCTTAATATAGGATATTGTCCTTCCTATTGGGATGAATTGAGCCAATTATGCCAATTGAATTTAAGTGCACCAAAATTCATTCTTTGAGCTGACTTGAAGAGGAGACTTGTCTTTTCTTTGCAGGATCACTTTTGAAATGTATCTTTTACATAGTTACATAGGTTGCATAGTGTAACATGCCCACATGGGACTTCAATAATTACATTGAATCTTTGACCTTCCTAGAACCACTCAAACATGTGCTTGACCTATGCAATGAGCAAGAAACTCATTTTTACAATGTGTAACAATAATAATTCTTTTCTTTTACAAGTAAAAAGATAAAAAATACATTTATGAAGACCGAACCTAGTTACACTTTCTTCAAAACTCCCTCTTAACTAGGGAGGTATTCATAGATCACTATAGAAGGTGTTTGGACATTTTCAATCTGAAGAATTCACATAAGCAAAATCAGATTGGTAATCCATCTGTTCTAGCATCATAGTAACCAACATTGTTTCCATAGCAAGGCCTTGACTGGTAGCTCTATCTCTCAATAGATCATAACACAATTTTGGTGAGACGAATGACTATAAACACCTTTATCATTGTCTCTCAAGGTACATACTCACGCGGGTGTTCACTTTGTAGGGCCTTCTAGGAACTATTCTTATCTTGGGTTCCCATCCCTCAAAGAATAGCAGTCCTCTTGCCTACTCTTCTCTTGGATGCCCTACACATCCTCAAAGAGCATCATATGCTAGATGATTACCCAATCCTCCATTATTTCTTCCCAAGTGAAGAAGAGAATGTTGTGTCTATCTCTCCCTCTTAACTAGGAAATATATTCCCATTCCTATAAAATAATGTACCCAAGCTCCCTCTAACCGCTGACTTTCCCAAGCTCCCTCTTAATCAAGGACTTGTTAGATCTCCCTCTCAACTAGGGACTCTCCTTTTTTATCAAAAACTTCTTCTTGTGGTTCATTCAACTCCTTGATCAATTTCTTTCCTTCATGTCATGAAAATTAGTCCAAATTCTTCCTTGCAGAGTGATAAGCCTCATCATTGGGTAACTATATGGACCTTAATACACCTCCAAGCTTATTAAAATCAACTCTACTCATAACTCCTTACTATTTTAATCATAGTTTTCTTAATGAGATGAGTAAAAGTAAGATGTTATGTCTAGTTGTCTAATGTGCATTAATTGCAGGTTTTTGAGAGAAAATCATGGCAATTTTGGCTAATTAAGGGTAGAAACTCAAATGAGACAAAGAGGAGATATTTTAGGAGATAGATCCTCTTCATTTAATCCTCACTCGTTCGAATATTCCTCCATCAAATCACACTAGCACAGAGTTGCAAGCAGTCGAGTCATGAAGATCAAAAGGCAGCCGAGCCAGTGATAGTTAAGAGCCAGTTCATCTTGAGTTTGAAAGCCAAGCCTCCTTAGATTTATGGAAATCGTTGGAGAATTTAGTTGTATATATAAGGAGGCCTAGAGCCTCATTATGATTCAGATTTTTTATGTAAGAGAACTAAGCATTTTCGAGTTCAAGGCTTGTGGAAGACATTGTTATGTAATTTTTCTGATATGATAATGAGAATGAGAATTTCCTTGATCCAGCACTGAGTTGACTCAGAGGACCGAATATCTTGGGTTAGGGCCCAACCCTAGCAACAAAGTCTCCTCTTCATGTACTTGTATGCTTATTTGATTTCATAAATTAATGGTTGAATTGGTTTTTAGCATTATTTTATTGCAAGCAGTTGTGAATTTCATTAGTTTTCTTCCATTTGTGCATTTCTATAGCAGTAGCTTAGAAAGATAAAGGAATACCAAAAAGTTGATACTAGGGTGGTTTGGAGGCACTCCTCCCTTCAGGGACCATGGTTTTAGGAAGGAACTCCTGTGCAGCCCCAAATAGACAGAATTTTGATTTCTTATGAAATTTAGGGTTTTTTGCCACTTAGGCCAACATCTTGTCAGTTTTCAAGAATATGATTCAATTTTCATTTCTGATATATTTAGCCTTGTATCATATCTCATAGTATTTCACATCATTCTACAAGTATTTCCATGCATAAACTAGGCAACTAGATAATGAAATCATGTTTTCTTAGTTGATCGAAAATCTTTCTTGTTTGACATGATTCATGAATAAATGCCAATGCTTGATGCAGTGCGTTAGCGTCAGTCTTTGCATCCTTCCACCAGCGATCAAACATGCTCTTACAAAGTGGTATTAGGTTGTCAAAGTGAAATTTTCTCATTTCAGTGAGTCTTCAAATAAAAGTTGGTCACTAGGTATTAGGTCTAGGATTGTTTTCACTCCTTCCAAAGTTTTCCAAGTATTGGTCCATGTCACCATTCGGTGGAGTGTACCATCATTCAAATAATTTTCATCATTATTTCAAGTTCCAATGGGTCATTTTACACCTTGTTTGTGCTTCAGTTGTGCTTAGGTAAGGGTCATTTCCCTCTCCAAGGGTTTTGAAGGTAATTTTTCTTAGATGGTCAAATCATCAACAAAACTTGTATCCTAATGCTCATACACCTTCCCCTATCCTTAATATACCTTCTTCAACACTTTCCATCACTGACATCCCTCAAATTCATCATTTTCCCACAAACCCTAGCCTATTGCTACAATTTGACACTTTTCTAGGTTAGGCCTTTGTTTTGCCCTTTTGGACCCCTTTCCCTCACTCAATCCTTGAGATTCAACATTACCCTACTTCCTAACATCCCTCCCTAATTCCAAAAAGTTTCTCAAGAAATTATAAGCCCCTCACCCCTTCATTTCCCTTCATTTCTACAAATCCCATGTTACACACATCGGGATAGGTTTTATTCAAATGATTTTATGAGAAAGAAAAGATGAATTTGACAAATGTGAGAGAGATTTTTGGCCACCATAGACTCAAGAAGAAAAACCTCCTTCAGTTTTTTCACAGGTCTCGTGGTTTTGGAGAAATGTCCAAACAATCATTTTCTACAGGAGAGTTGCTGCCCTTCTGGAGTGACCTTGGTAAAATCAAATTTTCTCCTAGATGGAATGTCCAAAAGACTTTCTTGATGAGTAAAATGATAACTAGACACAGATATATTTTCAATGATATATCATTATCTCAATTTGGAGTTGATAAATACCTACAAAAGTTGACTGAAATAACACTCTGTATTTTGGCAACCTCATTCTGCACATTTTGACAAGTCTTGGGAGATTGAGCTTTTGTCAGGGAAAATGAGTTCCAAATTGAAAATTTCAAAATTTTCTGGAATTTATACATGACAAGATTTCCAATGATCTATCGCACACCTAATTTGGACATCAGGAAGGCAGTCAAAAGTTGGATTGAAGTGGCATTGCGCATTGAGGAAGTGGCGTTGCGTGTTTAGGAGGGGTCGCTGCGCATCTGTGGTTGGCGCTGTGTTGAAAAGAAAGACCAAAAATCCTCCAAAATTCATAAAAACTTCCAAACAACCCTCTCATCTCTCGAACAAGTAAGTTCACTCCCTATACCTAATCATTGAAGTTTCAATTGAAGTGTTTGAAGGAATTTACCATGACAGATGTGAAACCCTAGTTTCTCCCTTAATTACATTCTAGAAACCCTAATCCCCTCTATTTTTCTCACCACCTATCACTAAAACCCTAAAAACCTTCCCTATATCACTCCATAACATTTTATACCCCTTCATCCTTCATCCCACAAGTTATGCTTGAAAAAAGGATCCAAGCCCTTCTCCCTCATTTTCATGATTCATACTCTCCCCTCATTTTATAGCCCACCAAACACCTCACAAGGTCATCTGCCATTACCTTATTCCTAATCACTCTTTCTCACTTCCTTCATCCCTTTTCTAGGAGTGCACAGCCTCAAAATTTGCAAACATGGACAGATGAGAAGGCCAAAGAGACTAGAGCTACTGAGGTGCCTAGGAGTTCCATGACATATTAGAGGGACACAAGGAGATTATTTGAAACTGATAGGCAAATGTTTGCTCCACAAGATGTGGAAGGGACCTTGCCTTCTTCATCAACTCATAGGCAAATGCTAGCTCCACAGGATGTGGAAGGGGCTTTACCTTCTTCATCAACACAACAGGTACAGGTGTAGCAGCTGCACAAAGGGAAAGAGAGGATGTTAGAGGAAAGTTTTGATGATGGGGAGGAATATATAGACTTTGATTTGACAGAGCATGATGAGCTGGAGAATCTTTATACTCAAACAATTGACTTAGAGGCTAAGGATGAAGAAACAATAAAGGACATCATCATACAGGAAAAGGAGGCTCAAGTCCAAGTGTTGATGGAAAATTTAAAGGGAGCCAAGTATGTCATCACATATCTGGAACAAGAGAACAAGCAGTTGAGTGACAAGTAGGTCCTCATGGAGCTGGAACCTCTCAAGATAAAATGACAAGGTGACAGGGGTGAATTAGCTATGCAAAAGGAAGAGGCACCGGTCACTTTGTCTCCTATTGAGAAGGAAATTGAGGATGATAGAGAGAATTTACTTGAGAGAGTCAATTTTCACCTAGAGAAGTCGTTGAAAAGGGCTAATGGGGACAACTAGATGATCAGGCACATGGCCTACCACTACAGGACCTGGAACAAAATTTGCAACATGAGGGTCAAACAGATGAAAGCTAGGCTAAAGTGGGCTCTAAAGGGAGAAAAGGAGGATGATAGACTTAGGTTGCTTACTGAAGCTTCCTTGGCTCATCAAGATGCTTGATGATGGTGCTACTACCCATATTTGGTCAGGTTTGGAGGAGATTTTTCTTTTTGCAAATTCTGGAAATTGCACACACATAAAATCTGGCTTAACGTGAAGCATCACTGGCACTGTGATTTTCCTAAGGGCACCCAATAGACCAATGAATTGCATTTTTAGATTCAGAGCAATGATTACATGCACCCTATGGATTTGCTAAGTTTTTGGGGCAGAACTGGTCCACCAAAAGGTCAAAAAACACCCTAAACATGACATTTCTGCCACTTTTAGGAGACATAGAAGCAGTCTTGGGAGAATCCACTTTTGAGGGTTCAAATGAGCTTCAACTGAATAAATTCTAGGTGTTTTATAATGTAGACTTAAATTCCTTTCCAATGTGCTATCATAAGCTCAATTTGGATGTCGGGAAGGCTTCAAAAAAGGACTTGCAAGTGGTACTGCACGTTGGGCCACTGGCACTGCCCGTAGGGAAAATTTTGCACAAGATGGATATTTTTCTAAGTTTTGACTATGTTCATGGATTTTCTCTCATCGAGGATGTTTTACCATTGTAAATGATGACTTGGCATGTAAATATGATGGATAATTTTTAGTAGAGGGTAGATTCATTACATTAAAAGTCAATTTGAGCTTAAATGAATAAGTTTTTCACTTTTAGAGGCAAGTTGTTAAGATGCCTATATTCTAGTTTCTTGTTCAGAGTTAGTTAGATTAGCTCCTCATATTAGGTATTCATCATTCAACCCCTGAGGATGGGATGAGGTTGAAACAAAGCCTATATCTTCTTCTGGGTTGGACTCAATTGGATGCTCAGACCTTGATTGTACATCATTTTGTAGCAGTTTAGCAGGAGATTATTAGAATTGCAGCTATTTTTATGTGATCCATGTGGTATGGAGTTTTAGTACAGTTTCTTCTCTTGTGATCATATGTTAGTATGTTTTGTGTACTTCATTAATCATTTCATTTCTTCGAAGTGAATTTTTTCAAGTTTGATAGGTAGAATTCATAACATCACTGCTCTAATTTGGGAAAACATTCACCATATCATGTTTTCTACAGTTTGGGAAGGATCCATGATAATCACATGCTCTTCCTAGCATCTCACCAGTCTTAAAAACCTCACCCATCAAGCCCTAGACTGCTAAACCTTATGCCTACCTTGCCCCATTGAACATCCCTGCAATTTTGACCTAATTCCCTAGCCCTAAACTGTCCAGCTCCTCCTGATCCAGCAAAACCCCTTCAAAATCCAATAAAAAATTTGAGCTACTATACCTAGCCTAAAATCCTTTTCCTGATCCAGTCATCTGGGCTGAGATCCTTACGGAGAGAGCCCTCTCCCGGCTTAGTAGGGCTAGCTACTTGGCTAAGCATGGTTTGTGGTTACCCTGACATTGCCTTCCTTCAGCCTGAGGTTCAGTCTAGGTGATAACACAGTGCAGGAGTTTTAATAGTGCTGGGAGATCTCATGACCAGCAACCCCAACCTAACCTCATCCATCCATGATCATCAAAATCCACCAAGTCCCTCACCCAATTCATCATTCCATAAGAACAACTTTCCAGATTTGTTTAGAAAATCTAACCATCTTACAAACTCTGTTTTGAGCTTTGAAGAAGTCTTATCCACTCCCTTTCCTTATTTCTCCCACCATTCACCTTCCCTAAGCTCTACACCACCTCCCAAATCACTCCTATTCCTCTCATCTGGATCCTGTAGGAATACAGGGAATCCTATAGGAGCATTAGGACATCATGTAGGAAGCATTAGGACATCCTGGAGGATGACCTACAGTGGCTTGTTTTGGGGCCGAATTGTGGAAAAAGAATCTAGGAAGATAGGAGAAGACTCCTACTTGCCTCTAAATCCATCTGACCTTTCACCACCATCTCTAACCCACCTGTCACATCACCAAGAGGATTTAGCATTCATATTTTTCACATGAAAAAGGACAAAAAGGAAAAAAGAGTGATTGTGTTCATTTACATGCACAACAATAAAGTGTTTGGTTATTTCAGATTGCATGCCTAGGACAGTAGGATTACACACATGTTAACCTAGCATTATTTTGAAGAAAATCGTCTTAGAAATTAGTTAGATGAGTGGTGTGTTTAAGCATTTGATTTCAGTCTTTCCTTACTACAGTAGACAAGATTTCATTTAGTGCAAATTTCTCCTTTCCTCATTGGTAATCAAGCTTCTTTTGAATCAATAGAATGTTGGTTTGAGAAACCATAGTGGTCTATCACTAGGTTAGCAGTGACAAAGAGTAGACCCATCACATCTGCTTGTGTATACATCATTGTCGCCTCCAAATTTGTACGAACCCCGGGTTGATAAACTAAAGTTGGTAGCCCTAGGAGTTGCAACATTCTTGTTGCAATACTGGTGCTCATCACTTTTTGGTGCCATTTCTAGGGAGGTGTCTGAGTAATATGTGATTTATGCTTTCTTTCTTCCATTTCTTATCTCTGACATTCTGCTATTAGCTTCATTTCTGCAAAATTAATTGTAAGTTGGTTTGCTTTCTTTTCCATCCTGCAAGTGAGATTTCATTCAACAGTTAGTTTCCATTCAATTTTTTATTTCAATTCTCCAATTAGTCTCAAAGCTTGAAAAACCAAAAAGTAAAGAAAAAATACTTCTTCCATGCCTCGTAGGAATAGGGATAACTTGGGAAAATTTCTACCAAATACCCCCACCACTTCAAACAGCCAACCTTACCTCTCCTTCGGCAGCTGTGAATTGGATGACCCCTTAGGTGAACAACCAGAGATTTTTGAAGAGCCTACAGGGGGAGAAGAAGAAGGAGAACCCATTCCAACTGACCTAATGTCTGAAAATAGAACTAGCAAAGGACATAGAGAAAGAATTGAGGGTGCCTTTCCCATCAGAGAAACTAATGGGGATACCAAGATGAAAAACATAAGCCCCTTTGGTCTTCCTCATTTCGATGACCTGACCTTAGAAGATCTAGATACATTCTTGTTTGAGTTCTCTATCATATGCATATCTTATGATTACACCACTAATGAGTAGAAGTTAAAATTACTCCCATCCAATCTCAAGGATGCAACTCTGCGCTGGTTCAAGGGTTTGCTTGGGGATAGCATCACAACCTGGGCTCAGATGCAGCAAGCCTTCAACAACAAGTATCGAGACTACTGCAGGTCCAAAGACACTAAAGAGGAAAGTTTTAGGATGACCTTGTAGCATGATGAATCTCTAGAGTATTATAAAGAGAGATTCCAACTTAACTACAAAAGGGCCAGGTTCACAATTGATCCTAAGTCACTAAAGCTCATCCTGCTCCGAGGGGTAAGGGAAGATCTTTTGGATACCCTAAACCTACGAGCAAGAGGGGACATCTACCAGCTACCCTATGAAGATATCAAGACTGTCTTTAGGAACCATTCTAGGGTAGCTACAAAAAAGGGTAGGGTTAGTCAACCAATGGCCAACTCATCCTCTTCCAACACATCCATAAAAGGTGAAGTTGGAAATAAGTTGGAATACTTCAAGAGTGAAATGCTGCAAAAAATTTCCCTAAATATGGACACTATTCACATCAGGAGAAAGCGGGAGGAAGTAGAGAGAAAATTATCCATCTTCTACCCTAGATGCACAAGGAGGCACCCTAGGAATGAATGTCCATTAAACCTGATCAAAATCTACTCGGTCTGTGAAGAAAACCACTCCACAGACAAGTTCCCTTCTCGACCTGGACTAAAAGTTGTATATCAAGGAACTAAAGGGGTTACTAAACAACTCTTCTACATAAATCAAAGGAGACTCCATGGGCCTCGGCCATACCAGTAGGGCATGCTAGGGTCATCCCATGCAAATTACAACCTTAACCAAAACACATCCATTCCCTCTTGGGCCCCCCTGCTCATCCCTCCTGGTCTACACCTCCTCCTTGGTCTTTTGCACCTCAGTACCATTCCCAACTGACGAGCTCCATACAAAAATTCTCTAGCTTTATTGCCTTCACCTCCTACTCCACCACAACTTTTACACCCTGCTCCACTTAAACAGCCTCAGATGCTTGCCCAGCCAAATACGAACCCGAACAACAAGCGTGCACAAAAAGTATACAATGGAGAGACATCATATCCTGCTTATGTTGTGGATATTCAAGAAATCAACCTAATAGCTGGGAGAGTAATCCCGGACAACCAACCTCCACCTCCACCTAGGGAGAGTGAGGAGGAAAGAGAGGAAACCATGCCTCCAATGAATCCAGCACCCTTTCCAGAAATATTAACTCATCCAGTCTAGCCTACCCCAGAAGAGAATGAACTTCTGGGTGAATTGAAAAATATATGTGTCAAAATTCCACTTCTCCAAGCCATCAAGGATGTACCTATTTACGACAAATTTATTAAAGAAAAGTGTTTCAGACATCTAGGGAGGTGAAAAAGAGACACCCCTACCATTAATGTGATTGGTCAGTTGTCCGACTTAATGCTGGGGCAAGTAATTTTCCCAAAATATTTGGACCCTGGAAGCCTTGTAGTAGATGTGCACATTAATGGCACCATTTTCCCACACACTTGGATTGATCTTGGTGCTGCCATTAATGTAATGACTAAGGACACCATGCTCAAGCTCAATCTCCAAGGTTCATTAGAAAGACCACAACAGTCTTGCAACTTGCAGACCATTGTGCAGTAGCCCCTGAGGGGATTGTTGAGGGTACGGTGGTCTCCATTGACTCCTAGGAGTACCCTGCAAACTTCCTAGTTCTCCAGTTTAAGGCCAAGCATAATGGTTATCCTCTCATACTTGGGAGGCCTTGGTTAGCCGTTGTCGATGCCTACATCAACTGTAGGGCTAGAAATATGACTATAAAAATTGGGCATCTATCCAAGCAATTGGTCTTGTACCCTCCTGCTCAGCCATCTCTAGAACATGGATTACCTTTATGGCTAGAAGAGGAGGAAGAAGATGAGATCTACTCAGACCAACTCTATACCCTATAAATTGCCATGGGAGGAGGACAACCGAATGAAGATGATTTTATTGAACACATACTCCAAATTCCAACTCCCTACACCTTGTCCTTAGAGGAAGTAGTAAAGGAAACCAAGAGAAACCATAAGATTGATATATTATTAGCTGAATCAAACCCTACCCATGTTAAAACAATAGAATTTGGTCGTAAAAGAACTTTGAAAATCAACCCCTCTCTTTCTGTACACCAAGAAGAAAATTTTTGCAACATGCTAAGGGAATATCTGGATGCCTTTGCTTGGAGTTACAAGGAAACCAAGGGAGTGCACCCCTCAGTGTGTACTCACCACATTTATATCAACGAAGGTTGTAAACCAGTTTGATAACCCCAAAGGAGAATGAATCTATCTCTCAAGGATATAGTCAAAAAAGAACAACAAAAGCTGATGGATGCAGGATTCATTTACCCTATCTCGGACAGTGAGTGGGTTTTTCCTTTGGTGTTGGTTCCAAAGAAAAATGGGAAGTGGAGGATTTGTGTCGATTACCGAGAGGTAAAGAAAGCAACAAAGAAGGACCATTTCCCTCTACCTTTCATTGACCAAGTGCCAAATGGCCTGACAGTGAAAAAGTTTTTCTCTTTCCTAGATGGGTTTAGTGGGTACAATAAAATCCAAATTAGCCCAAAAGACCATAATAAAACCACCTTCACCTGTCCTTGGGGTGCTTTCACTTATAGGGTCATTCTTTTTGGCCTATGCAATGGCCCTGCCACTTTCTACAGGGCAGTCCTAAGTATCTTTGCCGAGCTAGTCCATGATGCAATAGAAATTTATATGGATGATTTTACACCCTATAGGTGTGATTTTCAAGAGGCTCTGTCCAACTTAGGTAAGGTGCTGAACAAGTGCATTGAAATGAACCCGTCCCTTAGTCCCAAAAAATGTGGGTTCTTGATGACTATAGGGATTGTTCTAGGTCATTCAATATCCTAGACAGGACTGCAGGTGGACCCAAATAAGATAGCCATCATCCAAAGGGTCCCACCTCCACAAAAACAGAGGAATGTCATAAGTTTTCTAGGTTTAGGTGGATACCATAGGAGATTTATAAAATACTTCAGCAAGTTAGCTTCTCCTTTATTTAGGTTATTGGCCAAAGACTCTGAATTTGTATTGTTAGAAAGTTGTCAAGAAGCCTTAGACACCCTAAAGGACAAGTTGACCACTGCACCTATTCTCTAAGGCCCAAATTGGGCCCTTCCTTTCCATATACATGTTGATGCCTCTCACAAAGCTATAACAGTAGCTCTAGGCCAGATATATGAAATGTTACCTTATGCCATTTACTTCATCAATAAGAATTTGTCAAAGCATAACAAAACTACATAGTGACTGAAAAGGAGCTCTTAGCTATTGTGCATTCATTGAACAAATTTAGGCATTACATTATAGGTTTCCAAACATTTGTGCATACTAACCATGATGCAATTAAATACTTCATGAATAAACCTAATGTAAATGGCTGGATTATTATATGTTACTTTTATTACAATAGTTTGATCTAACTATTATTGATAAGCCTGGCAAGGAGAATGTTGTTGCTGATTTTTTTATCCAGATTGACTTTTCCTGCAGGGGAGAAAGGAATGGTTGATGATTAGTTACTAGACTAACAATTATTCACTATTTCAATTCTCTCTCCATGGTTTGCTGACATAGAAAATTACTTGGTGTCTACACAATTTCCACCAAATTTGTCTTCCAAAGAAAAAACCAAGGTTATGAGGAAGAGAGCCCCATTCACTTGGATTGGGGGCAACCTCTTCAAACTACGCCCATATCAAATTCTGAGAATATGTGTCAGGGACGAAGAAGTCTTTGATGTCCTTCTAACCTATCATGATGGCCCTTGTGGAGGTCACTTTTCAGCCAAGAGGACAACATTCAAGGTGCTACAAGTTGGTTATTATTGGCCCACTCTTCACCAGGATGTGAGGAGGTATACTAGTTAGTGTGATCAGTGCCAAAGGATGGGGAAACCTACCCCAAGGGATGAAATGGCTATGCAACCTCAAGTGACTTTTGAGCCATTTGACAAGTGGGGCGTGGATTTCATTAGGCCCATTGACCCATCCAAGCAAAAGAAGTACGTCATTGTGTGCACTGACTATTTGACCAAGTGGGTTGAAGCCAAGGCCATCAAAACAATAATAGAAGAGAAAGTGGCTGAGTTCTTAAGCAAAAATGTATTTTATAAGTTTGGGTACCCTAGAGAACCGGTCAGTGATCAAGGCAGTCAGTTTACATCTGACATGATTGAAAATTTGTTAATTTAGTACAAGATCAAGCATAGAACATCCACTCCTCACCACCCACAAGCTAATGGGGAAGTGGAGGTAACCAACAAAGAGATGGAATGCATTCTGACCAAGGTGATTAGCAGCAATAGAAAGGATTGGGTAGATAGGTTAGTTGAGGCCACTTGGGCCTACAATACCACCTGGAATACCACCACTAGATTCACTCCTTATGATCTAGTCTATGGGAAGAAAGCCCTATTGTCCATTGAATTTGAGTACAACACCTTAAGAATGGAAGCACATCTAGATCTAGATCACACCAGGGCACAACAAGAGATATTGATCCAACTGAACGGGTTAGATGAGTTTAGGATGCAGGCCCTTCTGCACACAGAGGTCACTCAAGTTCAAAGGAATATTTGGCATGACAATAACATAAAGGACAAACAGTTTCAAGAAGGTGTTTTGGATATGTTGTATGATTAGAGATATAAGGATTTTGAAGGCAGGTTAAGAACTAGATGGTTAGGGCCTTATGTCATAGAAAAATGTCATGATAATGGTTTAGTACAGATAAGAACCATTGATGTAGAGGATATTCCTTTACTTGTCAATGGGTACAAATTGAAGGTCTACAAGAAGCCCTTGTCAAAGAAAGAATTCATCAATGGCATCAGCAAGACAGTGATGGTAGTGGAGAAAATCTCAGCTTCTACCCCATCAAGTCCTTCAAAAAAGAAGAAAGAGAAAAAAAATAATAAAGAGACTCAGGGGAAAACCTCCATGAGGCACCTGAGTCCCACTGTTGGGTTGAAAACCTCTCGGAGGTAGACTAGTTGTTTTCAAAAGACAAAAAAATGAAAAGGAAAAAAAAAGAGAAAAAAGAAAAAAATTGAAAATGTTGTTTGTAGGTCAGCAGGAGGAGGATTAAAGCAACTTGAGAGTAGAAGAAGGACCTATACACTCCATATTTTCATTCCTCCATCCCATATTCTTCATTATCCCATCATTCCCTCCATTTATGAACTCCTCCAATTTAGTTTACATAGGCTTTGTGCTTTCTACAGGATTCCCTGTAATCCTACAAGATCCCCTAGAAACCTACAGGAGTTTCCCGTAGGAATTACTGTGGCTTAGGAATCCCAAGAAAAGTGACCCTAGAGCAAGGGGATAACTAGACTGTATCAAAAAATAAAATGTTCACTCCACCACCTCATCAGCGTGCCTCCCATCACCATGTTACCCTTGCATTCATCCAATAATTCAATTCCAAAAAGATTATAGTTTTCAAAGAGAAAAAAACAAATAGAAGAGGGTGAGAACAGAGGACAAGGGGAGAATACCTGAAGGCTATACCTCTCACCTACCAATCACTAGACCCCTTCTCTACCCATGACAACAATCCTCATGCTGCAGAAGTGAAAAAAAAAATGAAAGTTTAGGGGAGAGGCAACTACAGGACATCCTGTAGGCTTCCTGTAGGAAATCTTGTAGCAGTCTATCCCATAAAACGAAATTTCAGAGGGTTGCAGTCATCTTTAGCATAGAGATCCCAATGTCGAGGAAGCTCCTCCAAAGCTCAAAAGCAAGAACAGGATCATCAACATCACTCCCTAGTACCCATACATCAAAGAAAACAAGCATAAAAAAGAGGCCACTACAAAAAATACGCAACAAATACATAGCACATGAACATCATTCTCCAACAAGTAGAATCATCAAGCATCATTCCCATAGGTGTGTCATCTTGCTTATACTCTCTCGTTAGCACAATATGATAAAATAATGTAGGATTACGCAACTGTCAAATTAGAGGAAAAAGGGAGATATGGCCAGGAAAGGTTAAATTACGGATGATCGAAGTGGGAGATGATTACGAGGTAAGGATAAATGATGGAGTGATAGTGGGACCAATGGTCCAAAAGTGGGTGCTCGTACTTAGGCAACCAGCACACCATCCCACACAATCACCCATATGAGGAAATAAAACACTAATTTCCATGCAAAGAAAGCATTCGCAATATCGAGGATTCATCAAAACAAGGTTGCTCTCGGCCTCTTGAAGCAACATATATAGGAAATACTGGGAGTATTTTGCAATGCAGGGGCACCTACAGGATCCTATAGGAAAACCTATAGGATCCTACATGAAGACCTATAGGATATAGAGAAGTCATCTATAGGATTATCAGTGGACATTTAGGGAGGAAAGATCAAAGGTTGCCTTCATCAGATAGTAACCAGGAGGTAGGAGCTATACCTTCCCACATTTTCCAATTAAAAAATAAAGAAAAATACTCCATTTGGTTAAGGAAGTTGCAGTCTAGGGGAAATAGATTGTAGAGTTATCATTTAAATCTCTCACACACTATAATTCTCAAAATATACCCATACAAGCCTCCACAATTACCAAGGGAAATATGACAGGGGGTTTTAACAAGAGGGAACCCAAAAACACCGTAAGAATTCATCAGTGCCCTCCTTTAGTAGAAATCTTCACAAGGCACAATTGGATGGGTTTCTTTGAAAAAATAAAGGGATACAATGATGAGGTGGCCATAGAATTTTCTCTCTCATTCGTACCCCTCACTAAGACCCATGCCACTGTCATGGTGAAAGGCCTCTTAGTATAAATCACCCCTGAAGTCATAAGCATAATCACCACACTTCCTTTAGGGTTGTCTTGGAGAAAAGAAGATAATGGTAACTGTTAGCACCCCAAGAAACTCTCCTAGGTTGTAGATCGGAGATGCCTTGTAACACATAATCTTCAATATTGTTCTCTGAACTATTGGAATAAATGATGGTTTGGATCAAGCCAGATAACCATTTCAACTATTTTTTTACTCAAGACATGCATGAACACCCTCAACTTACAAGGCTTTAGACCACTAATGCTCAACAATTTGTAGTTTCAATGAATGGACATAGAATACTGACCATACCAAAAGATGCATACATAAACATAAATTAATGGCTAGCTACAGGCAGCGAAGAAGCTTGCAAATCTAATTTATCAAAGCAGAGATAAGATGACAATTATCTGGCCTTAGACACAAAAGAAAACATGAACAAACTGTTCAAGTATAAGCTTAGAACAAAAGAGAAAATGGAATATTGAACATATAACAACAAAATAAACTTGTATTACTAATGAATGAAGATGAGATGCTTGAGTAGAAAATTCTCTACAGTCTCCACAAGTTTGAACCCTTATTACATCTTACTTTCAGATATTTATAGCCATTTACAATGCTCCTGAGCTCTCTAGAAGGCTTAGAGTCTTATTCTATCCACTTTGTCCCTTAACTGTTTGATTCCCTGAAGGCAAGCATGACTTGGAGGTTTTCTCCTTCTGACAAAGGAATAACCGCGTTCAGGTAATCTGATGCATTGTCTGGGAGCTCTCTTGTGCCAGAGATGCTCCATGATCACTTTTTAGTTTTAGATAAGTTGCGATGTAGATGCCCATGATATTTCTGTTTCGGGCTAGTTGCGTTGTCTACTCCATGATCTCTGTTGTTGTGGCTGTGTTGGGCATTCTCTGTTGCGTTGTTCCCTTTCAAATGTTAGCAATGCATGCTTTCTGTAAATGCAAAACGACATTGCCATAATGTTTATGTTTTAAATAGAAAATGCAGCAATATGGAGAAATCCCGCCGCTCTTTGTCCTTTTCGGACTTCAAAATTCCTCAAAAATGGGATATATATCCATTGGGTCCACCTTTGGGGTTGTTGTCGCCTATCGCAAGTGGCCTCGTCCCTTGCTTCCTTTGTATTTTGAACTATGCTTGAAAAAATCTTAAAACACTTGAAAATGGGCCTTCCGCGAATTTCAAATATTATGCAATATTGTTTTAGAACCCCGTTGGGTCCGCAAATCAGGTCACAGACATATACATCTAATGACCCCACCCCATGGTATAGTGTCGATGCGATATAGCGATGCGATCCGATCACAGTCGTTAATCGTTTGAGCCAGAGGTCTATCGTTAGTGCTCATAGTAATCCCCAATAGCGATCAACGATCGCCATCACAAGTTCCCTTGGACCCGCGTCGATTTCTACCAATGTGACCCACCGATAGGATCATCGGAGATCGCTAATCAGCGGGGTCTTGTACCCCTCCTTAAGTTATCTGTGCTGGCCAATATGCGATTTTCCGCTTAGATATGGGTCGTTGATTGGCTAGATCATACGACTACTATTATTTTGGATTGTTAAACCTGGGATTTATGGTTATCATTGTTTTCTTTGGTTTTTGACCTCTTGATAGTGTATTTCCACCCTTCCAAGGGTTATCCTCTTACGCTAATTTTGACCTTTGGATGATTTTGAGCAAATTCTGAAGATCTCAAGAGCATTTTTGGATCCCTTGGGATGATTTTTAAGCAAATTTGGAGACATTGGCAGTGTTTTGGAACCATTTTTGGGCCAAACACCAACAAAGCTAACATTGGCTCCTTCTTGGGATGAAAGCCTCCCTGTGAGGTTTCAAGAACTACAGAACAATTCCTTTTCTGTAAAAAAAAAGATCAAATCTTCCTCCTAGTGTTGCATTGGGCATGGAGTCTATTTAGCATGAAATAAAAACTTGAAAACAACATATTTACAATACCAAGGCTTAAAATCCTTAACTGAAATAGAGTTCGAACAATAGCCCATTGACTGGGCCATCAAAAACATATCCTTCCTTTGATGCATCCCTTTTGAGAAAACAGTCACCGAATTGAAAATTGACCCTTTTTACCTTTCTATCAAAGACTTGCAAAAGCCTATTGATTTGATCCTCTACTTCAAAAAATTTCCAGCACTTGACATTATCAGGAAAAGATGGTATATATTTCACCTCATCTCTGTATGCTTTTAGCCTTGGATGTTCTGCTTGGAAGGTTTTGTACACCTGCTGAATGATAAGGTCTGCATCATACTTTGCGGTGTCAATTGTGACTTGAAAAGTTAATATAAAAGATGAATCAATGCATTCCTGTGTGCAGGACACAAGGATTACACCCACTCCTGTAGCTTCCTTAGAGCAAGTCCCATCAGAGAACATGTCCCAAATTTGTGGGCCCGCTTCCTCTGTAATCTGGAAAACTGGTTTTTTAAGCTGCGTGGAGGCGAACTAAGATTCTTCAATCTGAAGAAAACAAGCTCTAAAATCAGTGTCAATAGCACAGATGATATGATTAGTGGGATTCCTTTAATCACTGATTGTATAATCCAACTGAGCATCTCTGTACAATCTCCTATTTTCACCTCCAAAAACTGGGATACTAGCGTAGGATAGATCATTTTGCAATGATCCACCTAATATCTTGATCCAACCTCTGGAAAGAAACATGCCAAACTTGGGGGGTAAATCTGCTACCACAACATCCATCATCATGCTCTTCATGGGCAGTTGAGGCAAAGTGATGGCTAGGTCCTTGATTAATCCTAGACATCTCACCTATCTAGAGTCATAAGAAAACAGGTCATGATAAGGTTTGGTAATGTGAAGGCCCAATTTATCCATGACAGCCTTGGGCATTAGATTATGGTTGGCTCCTGTGTCCAGAAGGCAGTTGTGAAGGATTTTATCATGAATAGTCAGAGAGACATAGAATGATGGGGATCTGTCCTCACAATTTTCAATCATTGGGTTGAGAATAACAACTGGCTTGTCATCTTGCAAATTTACATAGTCAGTGGAGGCTTGGATGGCTTTACGCTCAAGGGCCTCAAGGATGGATCTTTTGAAGGACTCATTCTTCACTAGTTCAATCAAAGGCATTGGTATTCTTAGCTTCTGAATTTTTGATTGAAAACTAAAAGGAGAAGGAGACTTGTCAAGGCCTCTTACCTCAAGAGCTGGAGCTTTGACGATGATAGGATCAACTACTGGTTGCTTTTGCTTATTAGCTTGCTGTATTGCAGGGACAACAACTCTTTGAACAAGGGTTTCCTTGGCATTGTTCATCTTTGACCTTAGATTATATCTTTGCTGATCTTCAGCTTGTAGAAAAACTTCACCATCCTATTATTGGCTGATTTGGTCATTGAACAATGACTTTTCATAGGCAACAAAGGTCAAAAAAGGGGCACTGTCTTTGTCTTCAAAATAATGGATCACATCATCTTCCTCAAAATACTCTTCCTCTATGACTGTGTTTTGAAAAGGGGTCTTTAGTCTTTGGTCTTCATGGGCATATTTTCTTCTTTGCAGAATCTCCAATTGCTCATTTGCTCTTTTATATGGATTTGGATTTGGAGGAGAAAAGGCGTTAGGGAATCTTCCTTTCCTAGGCTACTGCTCAACCTTTAATTTGGAGATTTCAGAGGCTAATGACTCCATCATCTTGGTCATTTTATTGATCTTGGGATCTGAAGATGATGAAGACTCGTCCCTCCGTCTCTTTCTGTCAACATTACCTTTGAGCTTTTCTATAGCCATGATGTTTGATTCTACTTCCAAGGCTGCATCTTGCATATCATCCAAAGAATCACATCGCCTCTCCCTCAACAGTAAACATAATTCAGAATCAAAGGTGTTGGCATAGATAAGTCTAGCAGAGGTAGTGGTGGGTTTTTGTTAGGTCCCTATAATAATAGTGATTGCCCCATTACTATTGTAGTTGTATCCCTTATTAATATTGTTCTACCTCTATTGTCCCCATATTGTTATTACTGTGCCCCATAGAATCCCTCTATTGTCATTTTTGTGCCTTTATATTATTATTGTTAGGTCAGCTTGGTTATATTGTGATCCCTTAGACTCCTATATATAGAAAGGAGGTTTTGTCATTTGAATCATTCAAGAATTATTCATTTGTGTAATGTAAAGGGGGTTTCCCCCTCAAAGAGGCTGAATTCTAAGGTGTTGATCTATCTTTTCTATCTTTTTGTGAGCTGGTTTCATAACATTTGGTATCAGAGCTTTGGATTCTAGGGTTTTGCTACTCCAAACAGGTCATCGTGGAATTTGTGCTATAAATTTTTTTTCTGCGTCGTTTCAGATTCCAAAAGAAAAACCCATTTGGGAAGAAATTGTCATAAACCTCATGTCCAAATTTCAAAACTTTTCATGCTATATTTGGGGAGATATGATCTGAGGAAGTTGGCCTTTTTGCAGACTCCTGAATTTCATTCCAAACAAGTGACCTGAGGAAAATTGTCATAACTTTTGTTTTGAGCATCAGATTGAAATTTCCTAAGAAGTTACAGAAAGAAGACGGATTTTGGTTTCATGCATATATTGTTTAAATCCGAAGGTCAAAACAGTGACACATGGCACTTCACACAAGATCGCTCTTCTGAAAAGCTCTATAATTAGGTCATCCTGGGATATTGTGCATAACGTTTTCTTGGAGAATCTAAATTCAATCAGACTGGTGGCATTGGAAATAGGACACAAAGGGCTACTGCAAGTAATAATTTCAGAACCAGATGATCCAAAATTTTAGAGATACATAAGATTCAATATCAAGCTCCTACAAAGTGAAAAAAGGTGTGTAGTTTTTTTAAATTTTTGCATAAGTTTGGTTTGAAAAATTAGTTTGAAAGAATTCAAAGGGAAAAGTAAAGCATTATTATCGGTAATTGATGCCCCGAGGAAAGAAAATGCAAACACCTAGTAAGCAACCTAAAATCTCTAGCATGACTCATGAAGAAGAGGAAGAAATGCAACATGATATATCAAAATTACGAGACCGAGTGCAACAAATGTCACTCGCACAAAAAGTAACAGAATCTAAGATGGATGATTTAAAGAAAGATGTAGAAGCTAAGATGTATGTTGTGGAAGCTAAGATGGATGGTTTAAAGAAAGGCGTAGAAGCTAAGATGAATGATGTGGAAGCTAAGATAAATGGCATGGATGCTAAGATGGATGGCATGGACGATAAGATGGAAGAATTGAAGATAAATTTGAATAAGTTGCTATAAGAGATGGTCACTAATGGTGAAAGGGTAATAAAGGAAACTCATGATGAGAAGAAAAGAAATGTTAATCATGATCTCATAGACTCTAATTTTGGATTGAAGATCCACCATATTCCAAAAATCAATATGAGGAAGTTTGATGGCAAGGATCCCACAACATGGATACTACAGATGGAGCAATATTTCGATCTCCATAATGTGCAAAACACACAAAAGGTACGTATTGAAAATTTATATTTGAAACCAAATCAGTTTGTATGGTATCGATGGATTTGCCCTCGTAAACAAATTGTCACTTGGGCAATTTTTACGAAAGAAATGACAGCACATTATGAGGATACAAAAAGCAACACCTTTTTTAGGAAATTAATAAGTCTCAAACAAAAGGGTTCAATGATGGAGTACATTGAGGAATTCCAAAAATTGAACATAGGGGTAAAATATATTCCAGAGGAGCATAGGATTGATGTGTTCATAGGGACTTTAAAGGATAATATCCAACATGAGGTTCGTCTTTGGGAACCTGATTCATTGGAGAAGGCATTCAGGTTAGTAAGAAAAATGGGAAGCAAAATTATGGTAACCGAGAAGCCTACCTCTCACAACTATAAATATGGAAGTGTTGTTGCCCCTAGCCTTCCACAACCTATAAGGTTGACACTACAACAATTGGAAGAAAAAAGAGCAAAAGGGCTTTGTTACAGTTGTGATAGCAAATACACTAAAGGTCATAAGTGTGCTCAGAAGAAATTATTCTACATATATTGTGAAGAGGAGGAAGAAAAGGCACAAGAAAGGTCAAAAGAAGAGGATATACTCTAGGAACAAACCCTAGATAAAGAATAAATGAATCCAACCATATCTTGTAATGAATTGGTTGGAATTACCACTCCTCAAACCATCAAGATGGAAGGATATATCAAGAAGAAAAAGGTAATAATGTTGATTGATTTAGGAAGTACCCACAATTTTATTCATTGTAAGATAGCAAAAGAATTGAATTGCTTCCACTATCCAACACTAGAGTGTCAAGTGATGGTTGCAAGTGGAGGAACCATAAATTTCTCTGGAAAGTGCCATAATATCAAGCTATCGATGGGAGAATATGTATTGAATATCCCAATGCTTTCCATTCCAATGGGAGCTGTTGATGTTGTACTAGAAGTCCAATGGCTACAATCCTTGGGTACAATAGCTTTTAACTTTCAAGAACTTTTCATGAAATTTTCTATGGAAGGAAAGGAAGTTGAATTAAGGGGTATTGCAGGGAAACCAGGAAAGATAGTCAGCACTAACGGTATGATAAATCGTCTAAAAAAGGAACAACAAGGTGTAATTGCACAATTATGTGCGCTAGATGTTTCCACATCAAAATCATTTATTTCTCAAGATCTCCAAAAAGCATTGGACAATCATTCCAATGTATTTAAGACTCCCAAAGGTCTCCCACCTATTTGTGATCATGATCATGCTATTCATTTGATTCCAGGAAGTGTTCC